>JANSVA010000007.1:3236551-3247882 GCA_025504915.1 Erythroxylum reticulatum
CTAAGCCATGAATTGCATGTATGAATACAAATATAGATTTTATGATTTGAAATGTATATCATATGATTTGTTAACTTATGAATTGTGAAATTTGAAAATGGTTAAAGGAAATGTTATGGTGCCTACTCTATTATCTTGGTTGTGGATAGTTAAACATGCCTATAGGGTTACAGTGCAGCTAATACAGTTTAACACCACCGGTGTCCATAGTTTGATACCTTCAGGTATCCACAATTTGATACCTTCGAGTATCCACAGTTTGATATCTTCAAATGTCCACAGCACTCGTTATCCACACCCACAGAAAACGAGAAGGCTTAACATTGAAAGGAAACTTAACAATCATAAATAAGAAATACAACATGACAACATGAATAATTGGTATTGATGAGCATTTGTGTTAGTTATAATGATGAATTGTAATGATGTGCAAATATATTGATGTATCAATGAGCTTTGAATATCAATATTTGGCTTATAAATGTGCATTTTTTGGTATATGGATAATATGTTGAAACATATTTGCATTATGTACTTTGTTTAAGTATGTCATCATTGTTTATCTTTGAGCAAATTTTTGTGTGGATCTTGAGTGACTATGAACAAAATGGAAGCAAGATGCAGAAGCTATGAGGGTTTCAGTGGTGAGAGTAATGAAAAAGAGAAAAATGAACAAAGCTGAACTACTCCTGCAGAAACATGGCACATTAGGTGCTAGGTGTCACCTTATTACCATGACATGTCCTTAAGCATGTAAACCATTTATCCACTCCATAAGCTGTCAAATGTCACCTAATTACTATTCTATTTGTCACTCAATGATTAATGTCATTTGTCAATTAATCTCTATGCCAAATGTCACTCAATTATGTATGCCAAATGTCACTCAATTATGTATGCCAAATGTCACTCATTTTATAGACTTTGTCATCCTAATTTTCTATGTTTCCACTTGTCTTGCCACTTGGTCTTTTACCTAGACTAAATGTACATTTTAATTCATTAATTTCTCACTTTTAACAATAAATTCCAAGTTACCAATTATAGTCCATCAATTCTTGTCATCGGTAATCCAAAGTACAAGAAATTGGAAATACACATTCATGTTACATTCATTTTAATTTCATACCCTGGAATATGTCAATTAAGTGCAATTTGTCTAAATCATAATTTATATGTGTATCTATGCATATGAATACAATCATAAAATCATATCACAAATGTGAAAATTTCATTTCATATGATGTCACCCATGTGACTCAATAGTCTAACACTTTAAATCCTTCAATAGTTTAAGAGACGGGATATCACATAAAAGGTAGCCAATGCTTTCTTATTCAACGTGTTCAAATTATAAGGCATGCTTTAAAACTATCAATAATGATAAGGATCTAATGATTTTGAGAAACTTTTGACAAGAATTTATCAATTATAGGGAGATAGATTTCAATTTTCATCTGCCTACCATCCATAAATTGATGGATATGTAGAAGTTCTCAATAGATTAATCAAACTTACTTGAGATGCATGCAATCCTAACATTTGGTTTCAAAATTTATTCCTATAGTATAATATCACTCACCACTTAGCCATTAACATCTCTCTATTTGAGGTCATTTATATTACCCATCATCCTTAGATGTGCTATAATTTATAGAGGACTCTATATTAGTGGTGGCAGATCCCATTTGATAAGGTAAGAAGGCAACAACTTAGGTGATTAAATGTTAGTTACAAAAAACATAAAGGAGGATGTAATAATAAGATAATATAAGGAGAATTGATAAACAACTCCAAATTGAAGAATTAATGTTTGTCAAACTTCAGTCTTATATACAAGGAAAATAGCTATGAGGATTATCCAACAGTTAGCACTTATGTTTTATGGTCCTCTAAAAATAATTAACACAATTAGGAAAGTAAACTATACTCAAATTTCCTCTAGGGACATTTATACATAATGTTTTCCATGTATCTCAATTAAAAAGTTGTAGCTTGATGACTACTCAGTCATTTTCAACTCTAACTATCAAACTAATTGTAGAAGAGAAGATACCTATAACTATTCTTAATAAGTGCGCAATCAAAAGGCATAATAAACCAACAACTTAGATGTTAATAAAAGGCATGGTTGAGTAAACTAATTGGAAACTTTTGTTTGACTTATAAAAGAAATTCCTACTTCTAAACCATATTGATAAGGTTCCTTAAAAGGAGTAAGCATTATTTTGAATTTAGTTTCACTATAAAATGTTGCATTTACTTTTAGTATCAAATTTGGACATATGGAAACTCATCTTTGAATTAAAGTGTCTATTTTTACTTTTTTTTATCTCAAATCTTAATTAACTCTCCCATTTTTTATGCATCATAAACAAATCCAATCAATGTTAAGTAAAGATGTATCCAAAGATGACAACGTGCTAAAGGAGTGATTAAACCTAGTTTTGCATTTGTTAATAATGAATAGCCAACAGAGAATGTTTGGTATAAGAAATGCCCATTTCTTCTTTCTACAACTTACATCATCTAATATCTTTGTTGGAAAATCAACCATAATCAAATAATAGGCACACAAAAAATAACTTCTATGATTTTTTATCAAATTTCTTTAACTAAATAACTTTAAAAATATGAATCATAAATAATAGTTGAAACATAACTAATTTTAAAATTGCATACAACTTTTCTTCTTGAATTGTCAACTAGAAATTGTTCATATTGAGAAAATCCACACATATGTAAATAATATCCCATTTGGGATCTTTATAATAACGCTACTTTAATGAACTTATTCTCTAGGAAGTACCCATATGTTGGTTTAAGTATCTTCGCACTTTAATTTATGAAATTAGTTACGTTCTTTATAAGAAAAAATATAATGTGTGTTAGTTTTACAATTTCATCACTATCTCTTCTTAATAAAACTATAACTAGGAATAACTTAAAAATAATACATAAAAACAAATTGAATTTTATAATTATAACCTTATTATAAGTTCAATTACACAATAATTATTTTTAGATTTTACCTTTAGTATTAAAATATTAAATATAATTAAAATTACATAAAGATAAAAAGTTCCTTTATTAAATAAAATAATTATGTTATATGTTAAATTGCAACCAACTGATTGACTATAAAAGCATAAACGAAGAATATCCCACTTATACTGAATCCAACTACCTATGTATCTAATTTCATATACAATCATATGTTGATCATGTATTTTTGAGAAAATAGCTCAGTGAGGAGATTTACAAGATTCTCTTTTATAGGAACTAGCTCTAATATAATGTCTTTTTGCTCTAATATCTCTCTGATTAAGTGAAACTTTCTGAATACATGTTTGGACCATTTATAAGGCCTAGGTTCCTTTGCCTATATAATGGCAACTATATTGTCATGGTATAATATTATTACCTTAACAGTGTAGGAACCACTCAATCCACCATTCATATAAAAGGTGTACCATAAGTGTGATATGTTATCATCATGATCATACTAAAAACCTACATTTGAATGCCCCTAAATCTTGGTTCATCTCCTATATAGACTAAGAAAACATCTTTAGTTCTTCTTAGTACTTTAATATGTTCTTAAAAAAAATTCCAACTATTATCACCAAGATTATCTTGAAATTTGGTTATTATGCTTAAAGTATAAGAGACATCTAATCTAGTACACAACATCATATACCTGATTAATCTAAAACTAAAGCATATGGAAGGCAATCATTTCATCTCTCCTTTTTACATCTTTAGATACATACTCTATGAGAGAGAAATCCTGTTAGACATGGGTAAAAAAGAATTGGAATTCTCTATATTAAACCTCTTTTGCATCAATATACATAGATTAGGATAAGTTAAGAAACCTCTTTGATCTATCTTTATAGATCTTTATTATAAGATATAGGATACTTCTCCCATATCCTTCATGGATAAGTTCTTAGATAACTAGATCTTTACAAATTGTAGCATTAGTATGTCATTTCCAATCAATATGTTATCCATATATAACACTAGGAAGATAACTATACTCCCACCAACCTTTTAGATATACATGGTTCACTGGAATTTTTATAAAATCAGACTCTTTAATTATCTTGTCAAAATAGATGTTCCAATTCTATGACGCTTAATTAAGTCAATAAATAGACTTTTGTAACTTGCATACTTGATTAGGAAACCTCTTGGATTAGAAACCTTCAAGTTGTTTTATATAAATATGCTTAAGAGATTACCATTAAGAAATATTATTTGATATCCATTTCTAAAAATTGTAAATCATGATATATGAATTTGGCCAATAAGATCCTTATGGAATTAAGTATAGCTATTAGAGAAAAAAGGTTTTATCAAAATTAACGTGTTGTTTTTATTTGTAATCCTTAACCACTATCTTTGCTTTGTACGTATGCATATTACCACCCATATCAATTTTTCTTTTAAAACCCCACTTATAACCAATAGGTAGAATACCATTAGGAGCATCCATCAAATTTCATACTTGGTTAAGGTACATAAATTACATTCTAGATCTCATATCTTTATGCCATTTTAAAGAATCATTGTTAGGAGCTGCTTCTTGAAAAGTATAGACTCTTTATTTAAAAGTGAACGATATCTTTCTCCTTTTCAATATTTGTATCCAATCTAGCAAATGATCGAGGGATAATATATCCTAATAGTGCATCAAGAACTATGTGTCTCTTAATCCCTTAGTTGCACATCCTATGTATCAACTTAAGGTTCATGTTCCATCTTGATGTGAATTTATGATTTTAGAACTTATTTAGGTTCTAACTCACTCCTAATACTTTCCTTAAGAATAAATTCTCTTTTTAGGAATATAACATGTCTTGAGACAAATACATTTTTGTCGAAAGGATGATAAACTGGATATGCAATACTTTTTATGGATACCCTAAGAATTTGCATTTGTCTAACTTAGCTTAAACTTTATCAGATGTTACATGTTTCACATAAGCATCAAATCCCTAAATATCTTGGTGTGAAATTTTTAATATACTACTAATCTATATCCTATATTATGTCTTGCCAATCAACATGGATGGAACTCTATTTAAAAGGTAAATAGCAATTTGAAAGGTATATCTTCCAAAAGAGATAAAAAGGACCACATGATTCATCTTGGAATGTACCATATCTAATATAGTGTGGTTTACACTCTATTATGTTGTGGAATTCCAAGATGAGTCTATTAAGAGAGAATTCCATTCTCTTTTAAGTAACCAAGATACTTATAGTCTGAGTATTGACTAGCTCAATCAAATCTAAGTGTCTTAATACTTTTACCAATTTATTTCTTAACTTCAATTATAATTATTTTAACCTTTCAATGATTGATACTTTTGTTTCATTAAATACATATAAACATATTTGGAATGATCATTTGTGAATCTAATGAAATATGAGTACCCACCTCTACTATGAGTAGACAGAAGGCCACATACATTTGAATATATAAGATTTAGTAACTCATTGGTCTCCCATTTTAGTAAAGCTTTAGTACCTCACTAGTCTCCCTTTTTAGTAAAGTTTAGTTTGCTCATTTTACCCAATAAATAAGATTCATAAGTTTAATATGATTTGCAATCAAAAGCATCCAAATATCCTTCTTTATGTAACTTTTTTATTCTAATTTCTTTGATATGACCTAACCTATAATGGCATAAATAAAATGGATTTTGGTCATTTAATTTTCTTTTCTAGCTATTTATCTTAAGGGTTGTACTTTTGAGATCTAGTTCATATAAACCATTTTTTAAGTAATTTGGATTTATAATAAACATCATCTTTATAAAAAGAACAACTTTTTTCTTATTAATAAAGACAAATCCATTCGAATCTAAATAAGAAATAGAAATAATTTTTTTAGTAATAATTGGAACATAATAATAATAATCTAGTTATAGTACAAGGCTAGAAGACAAAGCTAAACTACAAGTTTCTATAGTCAATATTGCAACCTTTGCTCTATTGCCAACTTACAGGTCAACTTCACCTTCTCTCAATGATATACCCATTAACATTTGTATATTGTTATAAATACGAGAACCACAACCTATATCTAAGATCCAAAATTGTGGAATAGAAGTAGAAAGATGAATCTAATCATAAATGTACTTGAAAAAGTACCTTCGTTAAGCTTCTTATCTTTTAAGCTAGCAAGATAAAATTTGTAGTTCCTCTTATAGGGTCCATCAACTCCACAATGAAAACATGTTCCTTTATCATTGTTCTTCTTTGTGATGTTGCAATTTAGCTTTGCTATCAAATTATATTAATTTTATCTAACATAATATAATTATGAAAGATAATCCTATAAAACTTTTCCTACTAATGATTGATTTGATAAAAATTAATTTAATAATTCAACTCTTAAAATTAAAATAAAATTCCATAAATATCTCTAATAAGAATTAATGATTTTAAAATAATTTTCAATTGAATAGAAAATATTTTTCTAACTTTATTAAGAATTTAAATTAATTTAATCTTTTTTAATTAAGAAAAGTTAATTTTATAAAATAAAGGCTTAAAATAGAAAATTAAAAATTAAAATAAATAAATAAGGGAACTATGGGCGCTTGCTCCGCACGTACCACCCACTTTCTATTTGGCATATGTACATGTTGAGATGTGTCATCGTTTTCTCTTAACTAGGTTTCTCTAGTTCAACTTGCTTTATCACTACCCCTCCTCTTGTTTTTGGTTCCTCCGTTAGTGCTTCTCCATCCTATGTGCCTGCTTCAATCACGAGTAGTCTCCTAAGTTCACCTCTTCCTCTTAGGGTGATTTTTGCCATTATTAGTGGCAATTATCACCACTAGTGATGGGGGAGGGCTATTCACTAATGGCTAATATTGTCATTGATGAAGACATATTGCAACTCACATAACTCAAAAACTCAACACAATAATCACTATAATTTCATTCAATCCAAAGCAAATCTAAGGCATCTTTCACTAAATTTCTAGGAGAAACAATCTTAAATCCAGAACCAAGAAAACCAGTTTTTAGAAACTTGAAGCTAGGAAAACATGCAATTTCTAGATTTCTCTAAATAAATTTTCCGATGTAAAGGCTACAGGACAACATAATTTTATGTTTTGATAAACAAACCTTATCATAGCAAGCTTTATACGAGAATTTCCATAAACCTCATTACAAGGAGGCATAGATGCTAATTTTTCTAGAAACCCTAAATTAAAGGGGCTTGTAAAAATTTTCTAGTTTAAAAAATAAAACCCTAATTAATTATGCCCTAATCAATGTTAGGAAAATTATAAGATAAGTTTTTAAGCCTTAAACTGATTAAATCAATAACAGTTGAGCAACTTTAATAAAGTTAAATAATTAAAGGATGCTTTGATACTAATGTTGGAAAATCAATCGTGATTGAATCACAAATACAATAAAAATAATTTTTACAATATATTACGTTTGTAATATATTGGTAATGATTATAAGTTATAATTTTATTTCACAATTATAATTAAATTAATTAAAATTTATTTGAATTTATATTTATTTTTTAATTAAATAATTTATAGTTATAAAACAAGATTAAAGACTAGTAATATGTCATGACTATCCAAATATTGGGAATATCAAATTGATTTTAGTCATCCTATTCATGCAAGGTTATAATGTATAGTTTAATTCTTTCATCATCCAATATTTTGGACATAGTATGGAATTAGTTTCTACTCTATTTTAACAAACGAGACGAACGTCTAGTGAGTGATCTGCGAACGAGAGTTTAATAAACTAAAAGATTGCTGGCGACAGGTGACCTTCTCTATGGCGTCTTCTTCAACCTTTTCTCCCAGAGCAAACCGCACCCCTCTCACCCCCATTTTTGTCCCTTTCCAAACCCTAAAACCCAATTTTCCTACCCTCCATACACCATAAAACCAACACCCAAACATCATCGGCCTTCCCTCGATCAAAATTCCCACTCTAAAACCCAATTTTCGTCCCCAAGCCACACCACTGGACAAACTCTGATATCCCTCAGGTAACAAATCCACCTGCGAAGAGACCCACGGAGAACACTTAATCGTGGAAGTCAATGCTGGCCGAAGGTATGGAAGGAGATTTAGCTGACAAGGAACTGACCTATTATCGTCCGGAGGTCAAGAAGGATAAGATCTATGTTATCCCACCTCTAGAGTTAGCTAAGAGAGAGGCTACATAGCTCCAATTAGCCCTAATTGGGTTCTTCTTAGGTGAATGCCCTGCTTTCCCTGTTGTACAGAGAGCGTTAACAAAATCTTGACTAGAATATGGACTAAAGGGAGTGTTGATCACGAGTGCAAACAATTTTCTATTCAAATTCAAATAGGAGATAGTTTAACTTAGGTATTAGAAAGGGGACCTTGGCATATCTAAGGCAAACCCCTAATTCTATGAAGGTGGAGTTTTAATGGGGGGAATTAGAGGAAATTTGGTCTACCCCAGTGTGGGTGAGATTTCACAAGGTACCTATGGAATACTGGAACACTGAAGGCTTAGGTTGAATTGCTAGTGCCATAGGACGCTCACTACTCATGGATAATCAGACGGCTAGAATGTCTAGGATTGTCTATGCAAGAATGTGTGTGGAGCTTCAATTGGATAAAACATGGCCGTTATCTTTCCAATTGGCAACTTATACTGAAAATGGGGAGACAATTTTCAAGGAAATTTAAATAGAGTATGAATAGAAGCCTGACCAACAGCAACAGAATAAGGCATGGGTTCCTACAGGAAGGAAGTTTGACATGGCACTACAACAGGATCTAGAAAATGGGCAGGAGATTACAACCAATTATCCAATCCAACAAAGAAGGGAAGAGGATCTAGGTACTGCAAGGACAATGCAACTCACTGGGGAGGCTCAAAATCTGGAGAACTAAATTGAGACTAGTCCGAGTAATGAACCTACACTGAATGAACAACACACTGGGATGGTAAATCAAATTAGGAAGGAATCTAGTCCATCTGGGAGCTCAAATCAGCTAGCTATGGATCAAGAGCAATAGGCAGACCTGAGTGAGAACTTGGTGAAGCACAATCAGCCTAAGGTGGCTTAGGTAGGTACCCATTCCAACTCTCCTACTTATGAATTGGCTCCTAGTATGGATAGTAATAGTAGGGGAGGGACAGAGGGGGCTTTCATTGAAAAGAAAAATAAGAAATCTCGAAGGAAGCTGAAGTAGGAGTCCTTAGTTTTCTTTTTCCTTTTTCTGGGCTTTGTGGTATGGATTTACTCTTTTGGAATGTTAGGGGTATCAACAACCCTAAAAAGCAATTAGCTGTTAAAGCAAATATTAGGAGATTGTCAATTCCTTTTATATGCTTGTCTGAGACTAGGATTAGGTCCCCTACCTTCCTTAGTATTGTTTGTTCCTCTCTGTTCCCAAAATGGTACTCCTACAGTAATGTAGATTTTGCCTCAAATGCTAGGATTGTTTTAGCTTGGAACCTAGAAACCCTTAGCTGTAACATTCTTCATACTACTGACCAGCTTATTCATTTAGAGATTTCCCTTCTGAACAGTCAAATTTCCTTTCTCATGACTTGTATTTATGGGGCAAATAACCTCAATAATAGGAAGTATTTGTGGTCTGAGTCATCTATCAACTCCACTTTGAACACCCTTCCCTAGCTTCTAGCCGGGGATCTTAATTCCATTTTGTTCCCTCATGAGGCAGAACCTTTTAGTCCCTTGGCTATGAATGGAATGTATGATTTTAGGAAATGTGTGGAGGAGTGTGCCTTGTTCGATCTTAACTCTAGTGGCCCCAGCTTTACGTGGAACAACAATTAATATGGCGACCTTTACATTGCTAGGAAACTACTTAGAGCCCTTGTGAATGCAAATTAGAGTACTACCTTTCCAAATTCTTTTAATGTTTTCCATAATCCAAAATCTCTAACCATTCTCCAGTTCTGGTCAAGACCTTAGTAAGTCACCAAAGGAGATTTTCACCTTTCAGGTTTTCAAATTTCCTAGCTTCTTAACCAAACTTTCTCCAGATAGTTCAAGAAGCATGGTCCACTCAAGTCTAGGGCATCCCCATGTTTTGTGAGCTATCCAAACCTAAGCTAGTTAAAACCACTCTTAAAAGTCTTAATTCAAGGCAAATAATAGATGTAAACGATAGAGTAGAAAAATGCCAGGCTGCTCTTAATAGTATTCAAGATCAAAAAAGATGGTTACCTAACTATCCTTAATTGGGGACTAAGGAGGCTAAGTGTAACATCCCATTACCTACGGGGAGGCTAGAATAGTAAATACGAATGATTAATGAGAGATTAGAAATGCATTTTTCATGCTCATGCATAAAATGTCATACACATACATATAAATAGTAGAATTTTGCACATAAAAATAATTGTACATGCATTTATGGATAATTTCGAGTACAATTGGATCGAGTTGTGTTATCTTCAAGAATTTTAAATTTTATTATTATTGAAAATATTATTGATTAGTGGAATTATTGTATTTGTGAATTTTGGTGAATTTAGGAATAATTTTTAGAAATTATAGATTATTATGGAAAATAGGAAAAGGAATAAAAAAGATATTGGAGACAATTGGATTGTAAAGATGAGAATTAAAGGAATTAGTTCAAAAGGAACTTGGTTAGAGCTTAGACATTAGGAAAGTGACAAGTGTTAAGTTGCTTTTTATAATTTGTTAAAGAAGTAAGTTGTTGTGCTCTGAGAGTTCAAAGACTACGTGATTTGAAGGATGTACTTGACGCAATTTTCCTAAGTTTCCTTCTTTGTAGTCACCTTCTTCAACTTTTCTCCCAATACACAGAGTTTTTCATCAAAGACCTCCCGAGAGATTATTTTGCTTTTCCTTATCCCACACCACTTCCCCATAACTAATTGTTTCTTCTTCCCTAAGAAAAACTAGAAGTTAGTTAATGTTTACAATGAATACGTGCTTTTGCATGGAGTTTAGGGTTTTAGGATAGTTTAATCTCATGGAGTTTTTAACAAGTAAATATTGAGTAAATCCTTTATAGTTTTGGATTTATAAAATAATTTTGATGAATTATTGTCATCTGCATAAACATGGCATTTACGTGTATATATATATATATTCATGAATACAATGTTAATGGGATGAAAAATATAGATATAGTGTTATTTATTATTTGATGGGTTGTTAGTGATTAGGTGATGTAGAAATAATTTTTGAAGTTAGATAGAGAAATAAGATGGTGTATGAGGATAGTGTGGAAGATTATTTATGAAAAGGGTGATATGCTCTATTTCCTCACTATGCATGTATATGTA
>JANSVA010000007.1:3247982-3265258 GCA_025504915.1 Erythroxylum reticulatum
AAGTATAAACATCAATTACACAATCATCATAATGAGGAAATTCACAAATACATAAGTAATATTCTATTTATGATCCTCTTAAGCGCACTAAGTCACTGAATTTATTCTCTAATAAATATTTACGTGTTTATTTAAGTATTTTCAGACTTTCATTTATGAGATTAATGATTTTTTATAATAAAAAATATAATATTTGCTAATTTTATTGTTCTATCATTATTTCATCTTAGTAAAACCATAACTAAAGATAATGCATAAATTAATTTGAATCTTATAATTATAATTATAATTATATAATAATTATTCTCATGTTTTTATCTTTAATATTAAAATATTAAATATAATTAAAAACATATGTATACATACAAATACTTTGATTAAATAAAATAATAATATCATCAATTAAATTGCAACTAATATAGTGTCTTTTAAGGACACAAAACAATTTTCCGGCCCTTTTTTTCAGAAACTAACTCATGAATACCAATATGCCAGGCACAATGTCCCTCTTGTACTCTGGCCTCACGCTTACAAGAAAGAAGTATCTTCTTCAGCAAATCGCCACGCAACTTGCTCTAACGTCAATTTGAGATGTAAGCTATTAAAAATGACCACTATACTAGCTATATGCTGACGAACGGGTTGCTGAAAATGAGTTTTGAGACTAGCTTTGGAATGGGACGAGTGGTTACGGAGAGAAAGTGAGGATGCCGTGATGTCATCTACTCCTGTTCCTGTCTATGATCACGGGGGAGCTCCAATGATTAATAGTTACTTTTTTTTTATCATAGGAATTTCAACTCACTTGTATTAATCCTAAGTCCTTAAGATTTCATTTCAAGAGTTCTAAAGGATTATTAAGTAATTCGAACTCAAGACTTCTTGTAAAAATGAGTCTTAGGAGTTCGCACCATTTAAGTCATTCATCCTTGATGTACACTGTCGAAGAGTATCATACTATCATGTAAGCCAAGCACAAAAAAAAAAAAGGGAAGTGAGATCCTTGTGTTCTAACATATCATATTATTGTCACATGATATTAAAGACTTGAACCGTTAGATCATAAAAACAAATCGGATTAATTCTCCTGTTCTCATTTTCGTGTATTATCATGTGCTTTTCTTCATTCACCCATTTATTAAGAAAAGTATAGGATGGTACACAGAAACGTGATCGTGCCCAAACAAATCATACCTTCACATAAAATACATTATTATTAGATATATAAAAATTTTAATATTACAAAATTAAAGAATAATAGCTTTTATCTATGTCTAGATACAACCGTTAACAAAAACCATTAATATGAATAAATTAAAATATATATGACATATTCATAGTAATTAATGTTTGGTGGGACTACACCTACATGTTAATAGTAGTAGTTATAAATATATATATCTGTGTGGTGAAAGATATATGAACTTGTCTTGTGGTTAATTTTTTTTAATTTTCTCGTATTTTAAAATTCTCAAAAATATAGTGATGAAATACATATAATATAAATATCATACATAAACTAATTAAATATTATTAATATGATAACTCAACTCAATTTTTAAATTCCACTCGAACTAATCAAATTTGATTGATATTAATCATTTATAATAATAAATTATTAGTTCGAATCAAATTTAATTAATTTAGTTCGAGCTAGAGAATTACACTGAACTATCTTGTAAATAATATTTGATTATCATACTTTTGATATTCATAGTAGTTATGTCTCGTTATTTTTTAATCAAAATATGAGAAAAGTTTTTTTTATAAAAATTGAAATTAATTTTTTTAAAAAATTATGAGATATTTCTAAAATTTCTTAAATTACATTGATTTTTTTTCAAATCATAATAAGTCAAATTTACATATTTGCAACTTTTTTCAAATGTCATGGAGAGAATATAACCTTTTACAAAAGCTCCCAAGTTAAAATAGAGATAGCAATGGGTAATCCTGAACTTATTCGAGATTTAACTATTTTAAGTAAAATGATGTTTTCCTTAGAATAGTTGACCCACGAAACGGTCTGGACCTAAGTTTAATTTGTGGGTCGGTTATTAAAATCACCTGAATTTGAATTCATAAGTCAGTCTATTGTCATCCCTAAATTAAACTAAACATTATATCAATTTATTTTTTACTCTTAAAAATTAATTATTGCTTTTAAAGAAATATGTTTAAAAGTTTAAATTTATAGTCGATGAAAATTCATGTTTGGAAAACCCATACCCAGTAAAATAAAAATGTACAGTATTGGGTTTGTGGCAGCATATATACGTGCTAGGAGTTGGTAGCGCCCAGTCCGGTTCTTCAGCTTTGTTTGACTTTATTAATAATTTGTTTGACATTACTGCACTAACTAAAGTTGACTTTCGCAAACGTATTAATGGGGTGTTGGCTCCTAAAGTGTTTGACATTATTGCACAAACTAAAGCGACAACAATGTCAAAAGAAGGAATCAAACCTTTCCCAATCTAACATGCTATAAATTTATTTTAATAGACTAGCCAACGAGTATTTCTGCAATGTATATGAAGCCAAATTATAGTGATGCAATCTATAAATTTAGATTAATATGAAAACAAAGATATATGAAGCCAAACCATATTGATGCTATATATATATTATCCAAATTAGTTAATAAGAAATATTAACAATTTTTATAAAATAAGGTTCTATTTAGATATGTCAATGGATCGGGCTAGGCCCGAGCTACTCTTGGCCCAGCCTAACCTGACCAACTTGCCATAAATTTCTCTTATGAAAACTTAAAAAACGATGTCGTTTTATTAGTAATAACCCGACCGAGTTCGTGGTCCTGTCAACTCAGGTCAAAACCGAGTTGGACCCTTTTTGATATCTTTAGTTATATTCTTAATTTAAAAGTTTAGTAGATTTTCCTATTATATTCAATTGATTTTTTTGAATAAATTTGAAGTGTTTAAATTAGAATGTGTGATGTTTTCAAAGAGTAAGTTTTAGATTTTACAATAGATTCTTTGAACTATTCATTCATTATTTTCTTTTCTAGATGCCTAACAATTCCACCTAGAGTTTCTAACCACCTCAATGTGAATCTTCAATAGCCTATAATCAAATTTCATATAACTTATTTATACTGAAATTTCCACCAACTCAAAAATTTTAAAGTTTTATGAGTTTTAAAACTTGTTGATATTTCTTCTATTTGATCACATCATTTTATTATTATTATTATTATTATTATTATTATTATTATAGTAATAAAGTTAATTATTTGAGAGCTCACAATTTTGTATTGTTAAACCGAGCAGAGATTATAAAGAAATAGAATTAATCTTGAATACATTATTCTCTACTATAACTTAATTTATCAAAAACATTATTCATTTATATATTTAATTTAAAGGATACAAATTAATAACCTTAATAGAACTAGATTCAAATGGATAATATTATATTTTAAGTATTGAAACTAATAAAATTTAATTTATAAATTATTAAATTAAAGTATAGTATAAAACTAAAGCATATAGATTAAGTTGTTCCAATGTATTGAATTTGAAACAAGTTGATATAGTCCAGTTCATTTCAGTTTTTGGTTTAAGTATTATGAATGCCAAGAATCTTACTAAATTAAAGTTAATGTTATGATTTGATTAATTTATACTAGAAAATTAATATTATAGTTCAATTCTAAATCTCATTTTGATTCGAAATATCCATGATTCGTATTTATGTTTAGTAAATTTTCTACATTAAAAACTATCAAAATAATATTTACTAAAAAACATATTTGTTTACTTCCTTAACATTTGGTTCCCAATACTCTTCTATCTCAATTAGACTTATATTAAATTTCTCAATCTTATAAACTTTTTCTTCAAATTTTTAAATTGCCATTGAGAAACAAAGACATGCACATAAATGCATATAGTATTCTAGAAATTTCCATAGGCATACCCTTATTTTGTTGATAAATAGAAAATTCTTTTTTTTGAAAATTAAAGAAATAAATTGATCAAATAAAGAAAGAGTACAAAAGAGAAGTATGCAACAACTTGTCTTTATGCATATATAACTACTAATAGCTTATACAACTAAGCACCCTAACCCTAGCTTATCTTCCTACTTACAATGGATTTGTTAGGAATATATCCAAGGTATAAATGAAGCAAAGGAGTGATTGATTACCCAATTGCATTCTAGGAACTTGCCAAAGCATAATGCATCTAAAATCCCTTATTTGTAAAATGAGACCAGTCAGATAATTCTCTTGCTTTTCATTGTTTCTAATGATTCTAGAGTTCCTTTCATTCAAAATAAAAACCATTGTATATCTACGGGATATATTATAGCTAGATTATTTCCTAAATGGCTAAATGGTCTGGAGCTAGCAAGCCTATCAAAGATTTCCTAATAATTGGAGTAGTGAATCAATAAGCAAAGAGATTGTGTAGGGTTTCAAGTGACAAGGAGAATTGACAGGAGAAATTTAGGTGGTTGAGATATTCAAGAGCATTCTTGCATAAGCGATATTTGTTAGCACATTGAGGAAGTTAAGCGTATCCAAAGTGGGGAGCTTTTGCTTGATTACAAGCTATAAGAAAGTGGAGATCTTAGGTAGCAACTCCTTCTCTTAAATGATGTATGCACATATATGTTTGTCTATTTGAGGCCTAAGAGCTTCCTTGAAAGATTAAGGGCTGAATTTTCTAGATGGATGCCTTAACCATATATAAATATCGTCCATAATCGAGTTGGGCTTAATAAGAAGGTACAAAGTTACCAAAGTTTTCTTGGAACTCAATTTCCCACTCACCATGATAGAAGATCAAACTAACCTTTGAATTTGTAGGATATAAGTGAGTTAAGGAGTTCTTTTAGTGATAATTAGCAAATAGACTAAGAGTGATCAAATTTTCAAATCACAAGGAAGCAAGTTTTTCATTTCTTCCTCTATATCAAATGTTAGTGTGAAGAAATTCCTTCAATCTTAGTAGTTATACTATAAACTAGGATGTTGTAGATTTGCTTTTCACTTCCTAGAAGCTCTTACCTTGCAAGAAATAGGTATGAATCCATTTCACTTATAAGGCTTCTATATTGGAAAGAATTCTCCATACTTTTTTAACCAATAGTGCCTTGTTAGTAAGCTTCAAAAATTATGCTTAAGCCACCAACAAACTTGGGTAAACAGAACTCAGTCTCATTTAACCTAATAGAATATGTGAGCACTAGCTAGCCCTAGCAAGAGGAATCTCCTAATCTTTTTTTTTGTATGTCTTTATCAACCCCTTACATAGAAAAATATGTGAGGATCAAAATGTATATAGTGAGTTTAATATATAAATAATCAATATCCACCATCTAACAAAATTGTTATATTGTACCAATTGAAAATTCTCTTATGGATTCTTTCTAATAAGGGGACACAATTCCTATATAGATTAATCTTTTAGTGGAGATGAGAAAAATCAAATAAGTACACGGATCTTCACAATATAAGCCAGCAATAGTGGAGAGCAAATTTAAAAGATGCTTACTAACTCACTAAGATAATTAAGTGGATTTTTTAATTATTAAGAAAGATTCCTGAAAGATCCTTAAATGCATTAAAGGAAGACATTAATAAGCTCAATAATTTTTTATTAACCTTGCAAAATATCAGAATATCATATACATAACATAGATTTGAAAGTTCTAGCTTATTGCAACTGTTGTGATACAAGAACCTCAGATCATTCATAATATTGCAAGCAATGAGTCTTGAAAGGGATTCCATGTAAAGGATGAATACATAAGTAAACAACAGGTTCCTTTGTATTAGCTCCTTTCCACGAGAGAATAGCCTTATAGGAATTCCATTGACAAGGGCATTGAATGATGTGGTGGCAATGCTTTGGTAGATCCATTGAATGATAACATTAAGGAAACAAAATGCTTATAACATATATATCACAAAACCCTAGTTAATGGAGTCAAATGTTATATGAAAATCTAATTTAATAGCATAATTCTTTGGAGAATTCCTTCTACCATAGGTATTAAACAACTCTTGACCAAGTAAGATGTTATCACCAATTAATTTATTTTAAACAAAGGCACCTTAAACTCTATTAATGAGGCTTCTTATCACTGTCTTCAGTCTTATAACAAGGAACTTGGTAATTATCTTATACAATGTATTACAACATAATATTGGTTTGTAATCTAATATTGAAGTAGGGTTGAGGGGTTTTTAGAATGAGGGTTATAAAGGTTTTATTGACTTCTTTGAACATTTTTAGATTGCTAAAAACTTTGAAATTACAGTAGTAACTGCACCCTTGATCTATGCAAAGACTTTTGAGAGAAGATAACATTTAAACCATCCAAACTTGGAGACTTACTGGGGTTCAGTTGAAATATTGCTTTTACCACCTCTTTACATGTTACAAGCTTGCTTAGGCAATCAACTTCAACTACTGTGAAGTGATGAGAAATGAAACATTTAAGTAACTAAGGTGTTAAAGAATTGACAAATTGAGTCCCTAGAGTATTCTTAAAAGGATTGATCATCTCATAACTAATCTCATCTTAAGAAATAGTTGTCTTGCTATCTTGCTTCAGAAGTGAGGAAATTCTATTAATGTTCTTGATTGATTTATAAAAGAATTTAGTACTTTTGTCTCCATCATTTAGGCAAAAGATTCTAACTCTTTGCCTAATAAGTGAATTATGAATCTCCAAAGCTTTATAGTAAAATATACAAAAGTTAAAAGCTTGTTTAAACTTTTATTAAATTACACGAGACAAAATCACAATTATGTATTATATAATATATCAACCAATATATAATATACTAACAAAAAATGGTTAAAAAAATAAGTTGTACTATATGAATTGGTATAATAAGATGTATTGTAAAATTTCAAATAAAAGTTTCTAACAAGTTGTACTATATGAATTGTTATCCTAAGATGTATTGTAAAATTTCAAATAAAAGTTCAAACACTAAAAATATCAATTAAGAATAATAAAATAGAAAAACTTGAAGGATAACTTGTAAATATTTTTATGTTTTATATTTCTAAAAATATTTTTGGTTAATAGTTATTATGTTTAGAATATAAAATAGTTTTTGTTAATTTTAGTCAATTGATTTACGAAGTCAAATTTTTTTTATTTTAGATTGGTATGTAATTAGCTTTTATTTATTATTATTATTTAATAAATTTATTATTTCAAGTAATTAATTTGATATTTTAATTATAGTTAAATTGATTATACCTTTTTAAAAATTTTTGTTGTCACATGTATGAAATGAAAGATAAATCATATAATGGATAATTTATTTAAGACTTCTGTTATTTTTCATATAAAGTAAAAATGAAATCTTGTATTAATCCTATTTTGGTTAAGATTAATTTTTAAATTAAATTTAATCAATAAATTTTATATTATAATTTTAGTATCACAATCTTAATTCTATAATACTTACTTAACCTTTTCAATAAAAGGTATTTCAATTGACAAAAAGATAAATTTTAAGTATATGGTTGATATTAACTAAATTCTAATATATTTATTATGAATTACAATAAAATACTTTTAATTTATATAAAAATTGAGAAACTATTCTATAACTTTAAAAAATTATTTACATGTCAACCTATATTTGATCCAAAGGTAAAATTAGCAACGAGAAAATTATATAAATACCCATTGTAAAATATATTTTAAACATAAAATTTTACTAAATTTTATAATATTAGTTAAAATTATAAAAAAAATAATCAAATATTCAAGCCTTTAATTTATTACAAAAATAATTCATCATCAACTCTATCATCCATAATATTGTCTTGAAGCTCTAGTCTATTATAAAAGTTTTACATCTCCATAGAAAATTAGTAGAATATTACAAAAAAAAACAACATAACTTACATATGATTTTTTTTGACTTAGGGAATGTTTACGACAAGATACCTAGGAAAATCATATAAAGGTATTTAGAAGTTAATGAAGTTTCTATAACTTATATACGAGTTATTAGGGATATATATAAAGGTGTAAAGACTAGAGTAAGAACGATAAGAGGAGATACAAAATATTTTTATCGATATTAGGTTACACCAAAACTTCTCATTGAGTCCTATTTTATTTGCAGTAGTTATGAATGAGCTCACTAAGAATATCTAAGAGGATGTATATTGGTGTATATTGTTTGCTGATGACATTATTTTAATAGATAAGATAAAAGAGGGTGTCAATGTCAAACTATAACTTTGGAGGAATACATTAGAGTCAAGGGGCTTTAAATTGAGCAGAACTAAAATGGAGTACTTAGAGGATAACTTTTTGGGGCATACGGTGGCTTCTGATGTGGAAGTAAAGATTGGTTCAGAAGTTATACCACATAAAAAGTGTTTTAAGTACCCAAGATCTATCATCTAAAGTAATAAAGAAATCAATGAAGACAAAGTTCCTTATATCATATCAAGTAGCTTAAATAGAGGAGTACATCAAAAGTTTTATGTGACAAGAAAATATAACTCAAGATCAAAAGTAAATTATATCAGTTAGTGGTTATGTCGACCATGCTTTATAGGGTATAGTGTGAGCTCATCAAACAAGTGTATAGTCATAAATTAATAGTGGCGAAGATGAGGATGCTCTATTAAATGTGCAACTTTACCAAAAAGGTCATGAATATAAGAGTAAGAGACAAACTAAAAATGGCTAATATTGAGGGAAAATTAAGATGAAAAAGGCTTAGATAGTTCAGACATGTTAAGATGAGACATCCTATCGCTCCAGTGAGAAGATGCAAGAAGATTGTACGTAGAGATTGTAAGAGAAAAAAGGCCTAAGAAGAACTGGGAGGAAGTGAAAAAAATGATATGACTCTGTTGCAACTTACCAAGAACGTAGCCCTTGATAGAAAACTTTAGCGTATTAAGATACGAGTAAAGAATCTCACATAAAGAGATTATTTTCTTTCTCATAGACATTTTAAACATTTTCTTGGAATGACTTATTTGTTTTACTTATTTACTTGTTTTCTTTCTTGTTTGTGTATTTAGTTACTTATTTTATTTTTTATTTTTATGCTTTATCTTATTCCATATTTATTGTATTGTTTATTTTTATATTTTTATATTTTTATTGTACCTTTTTATTTTTATTTATACTTTTTATTATTATCTTTTATGTTTATTTTTTATTTTTATTATTACTTTATTATTGTAATATGAATCTTTTATTATTTTCTCAATTTATTTCATATTTGTATATTATTTATGTATTTAGAATTTCATGTGAATCTATCTCCCCCCGCCCCCAAAAAAAAGTCTTTTAAGACTATTTTTGAGACTCCTTAAATTCTGCATATCAGTAAAACTCTTACTGAATGATTTCGTGTTGCTGTCGTCATCTTTAAGCGCTATGACTAATCCTCTCACTACTCATAGTATAATGTGATAATAAAATGACAAAATTTCAATACTTTAAAAATAAAATTTAAAAACTTAAAAAGCCTTACTCGACTTTCCGTCATCTGTCCAACAATCGCTTTCGTTCACCTCATCCATCTTCCCGGAGCTTGCAAGCCCGCTTATCAAAGGCTTCGCGGTGGTTAGTTTAGGCACCAACCCTTTTTTTCTATACAATCCCCTAAACAACTTTTTGGCTGACTATAAAACCCATGAATCAAATTGGCATGAGAAATTGGGGATGCTTTTGAGAGAGGGGCCTAAAACGGCACGACGACAACGCCGTCGATAAGCATACGTATAATTGTTTTATTGCATTTGTCTTGAATTGAGGTCAGTACTTGCATGTCCTTGTCCTAGTTAAACGACAAGAAAACTCGAGTTTTGATTGTGAGATTGGTTAGCGTGAGTGGAACGTCTCGTTGGGTCTTTTTCCCGTCTCGTAGTTCTACCTCTGTGCTTTCCAACGTCCACCTGAACAACATCCTCTTGTTTCTTTTTATTCTATTCCATTATTGTTAATACTGGTAAAGGAATAACAGTAAATAATAAATCCATCCATCCAACCTCATATGTCCAGAACATTACCGATATCTGTTTTTCCCATATATTGATCATCACCCATCTTCGTCTTTTCAGTTTCTTTCTCCAATCGTTTCTTGTGATTGTAATTATAACACAACCAACGTACTAGAATAGAAGAATCGTGTCACTGAGATTTTCTCGGGCGCTTCGGGTACAATTTCTCGTTCACGTCTTCTTCTTTTTCCCTGTTTAAAGTTTCTCTCTTTCTTGGTTTTCATCAACCCCAAAATCATTGGATAGATTATAGCTGTTTTGTTCTGTTTTCTCTTTTTCTTCCGTTTTTAATGATGATGAAGAATGGCGGAAACAGAGATAGAGATTAGATAACTATGGTTTATGATTGATAATCATGATGCAATGAGGTTAAACAGTTTCCATGCTTTTGAAAGTTTGGATTCGTTGGACGCTGTTTATCATTCATTGACGTATGGGGAAAATTTTCAGTTGGTTTACTCAACGTATTGTGTAGTTGTGAGGAAACTGCTTCGCTTTCTAATCTTAGTCAGTGTCACCTGAGTTGTTTGTTTAAAATCTCTTTTGATTGCTGTCTGGCTCATTTTTCAACCTTGCTAGTCTCTGTTTTATTTCCTGAACAGGTGAAAAAAGCTGTACGGAACACAGGCAGATCGACTGGCTACTTGTTATAGTTATTGAAGCAGGGTAAAGCTTGAAAATTGTATACAACAATAAAGGGCCATGGAGATAAAAACTTACCAGTATCAGGCTGGAGTAGTGTTAAAGGAATATTTACTAGCTGATCCCATCATTCCATACACTTCTATAATTGTTGGTATTTTTGCTTGCAAGATGGTATGTTCTGATTATTTTATCCCTATCCTGATCCCTTGTCCTATAATTCCATGGTATGTCTTATTTTCCCATACTTCTCAGGTCTATGATCTTACTCAGCTTTCCAGTGTTGTTTATTTCAAGAGCTATACAAATCTCTCGCAAATGCAGCGTATTGAATGGAATAACCGGTATTAAGCTTTTTCAATCAATATATTAAATCTTACCCTTTTTTCTGTAACATTTGTTTAACAATTATCGATCACTCATGCAGGGCTATATCCACTGTTCATGCCCTTTTCATCACAATTGTGTCATTGTACTTGGTATTCTGCTCTGATCTCTTTTCTGATGAACATTTTGTGGGCCTTATTACATTTCGAAGTTCTTCCATGACTACATTTGCATTGGGGGTAAGACTACTTAGAATGTCTTAAATTTTCTTATATTCACTTGGCCCTATCCCACTCCCATTTTGCACCACCCCTCCCTCAATCTCCTCCTCTTCTTGGTTCGTCTGCTGTGAATTCAAAATCCAGATCTTCATAGTGTTTGTGTGTCTGATACATCATTGATATCAAGGGTTTTTGGCATCAGTACGTTTAAGTTTGAAAAACATTCGGAAAATTTATTTATTTTTTATTCTTACCTATGTTTTGTAGCTACATACCCCCTATTTTTCTTTCCTTTGTTTGTCTGTTGAATTTAAGAAAGAAACTAATGGTCATCTTTCTTGAGTTCCAACTCGATAGTTTAGTTAGGTTTTCAGGTTCTGACTATAGTTACATAATTTTCTCTTTATATTTTAGATGATATGGCTTATCTTTTTGCAATACTCTTAGCCACAGATCAGCAGACAAATGGTACTGATTTGTTGACAGCAAATATGTACAAAGGAAGACAATTGTTAATGCTTCTGTAGGTGAAAACAATGGTTTGGTCACTACAATTAGTTATAATGGATTTCTTCTAAACCTCTTTACACATTACGTGGTTAGAGAGTAACCTCCTATATGGCATTTGGTTTTTTGAGCTACTTTTTCTTGAGGAGTAAGAATACAGTGTAACGTTGAAAGTAAAGATAGAAGCATCACCTTCTTGTTTGGATGTAGGTAGGTCACAGTTACGAACTTCTTTCAATGGCATTGCACTTGAATGAGCAAAAAAGTTACTTGTGAAAAACTGGTAATTAGCATATGGAAAAACTTGGGAGAAGGAATTAGTTGAGATTGTTTGTAAGAGAATTGTGCAAACGGTTCTCTTTGATTAGTGAAACTAAAAAGGTCAAGGGATACAGAATCAAGCAGTTACTTTCATATATGGAACCTAAAAATAGAATGAACTTGTCCAATTTTGGTGAGTTAAATAAATAGATATATGAAGTCTTCTCTCGAATCTGAGAGATAGTTCTCTTTGACTCAGTATCATTTAACAAAATCAAAACATCTTGGTATTTTAGTTCCTAAAGTGTAGTGTAAACTGAGTAGTAAAGACTCTTAGAGTAATATAACAGATTCATTCTTGGGCATCCCCCAATGGTAGTAAAGATTGTTAGAGTAATATAACATATTCATTCTTGGGCATCCCCCAATGGCTTAACTTTTACATTGACTGGATTCTTGACATGTTGTTGGGGTCTTTTGTGATCAAAAGGTCTCGAGTTCAAGTTTTGATACCCTCACTT
Organism: Erythroxylum reticulatum; assembly: GCA_025504915.1. Classification (NCBI taxonomy): domain Eukaryota; kingdom Viridiplantae; phylum Streptophyta; class Magnoliopsida; order Malpighiales; family Erythroxylaceae; genus Erythroxylum; species Erythroxylum reticulatum. The sequence goes on from JANSVA010000007.1 coordinate 3,260,496, forward strand.
TTGGTCGGTTCGTACTTTTTCGTGTTAATCACATTTCATATGATGTTGGTTTGAATGGTTTCCTAATAAAGATTAACCTTTGAACACATAGCAATGGAAATTCAACTAGTAATTTGTATTGCTTATGTGATTTTTGTAAGGACTTGGCGAAATAAGGTAGCTAGACAAGCAATAAAAGCAAGATAGTTAATCTGAAAGTCAATGTATCTAGTGCACAAGGCTCCCAGCTTTGCGGGGGTCTGGGGAGGGTCATAATGTACACAACCTTTACTTTGTATTTTTACAAAGAGACTGTTTCCATGACTTGAACCTAATCTTGTGGTTACAAAAGAGCAACTTTACCGGTTGCTCCAAGGCTCACTTTCATTAAGATAGTTAATTTGCATTCGTAAAAATGTGTTTTTTAGAGTTAAAAGTATAACTAGTGAGTGAGCAAGCCTAGTCACTAATCACGAGGAAGTACCATATCAAGGAAGCCAATTGGTGGAACTGGTGAATTTAGGATGGATGTGATGCTTAGCATATGAAGACCAATAATTTGACATGTGACACTGTTCTGACTCAAATTTAGGAAGTTACGTTGGTGATAAAAAACGTTGCAACTCAACTATATAATATCAGAACATGTGCTTTATGTAATGAGGATCCAAGCAAGTTAACAAGACATTCACCATAATAGGGAAAGAGCATATCAAGTAAGCAAATCTGTGAGTACTAGAATTATGATGGAGGTGGTGCTAAGAACAGGGAACGAATGATATGCGCTGAAACAAAACTGGGTGGTGTTTCATTTTTTTAGAGTTTTTGATTCTTTGTAGTTATTGCTACTGTGTTTCCTTTTACATCCACACCTATAGTATCCGGACCCTACATTCTTTTTCGTTGTGGCTTCGTTGATGTCATAGTAGATATTCATCGAGACTGACATAGATGCTCTCTCCATACGCAGGGCATAATGTTCACTAAGTAGGCAGGCATGTTTTCCGCACTACATGTTCAAGTGAATTTTTCGTATGATATTCTCATGTTTGTACGACTATGCACACAGAGAACTGATCATTTATGCTGAAGCAATTCGATGTTATATCATGCTTTGTATCTGTTTCTGGAACTATTCTGAAATCCGTAATAGCTATATTTCACATCTAGTTATATTTTTACATAATTCATTCGTATATTTTTCGTTATCGTTTCCCACCCACAAAGTTTCTCAGCTTACTCTTATGTCATTTTGACAGGTTTCTGTTGGTTACTTCATTGCTGATCTTGGGATGATCATTTGGTTTTATCCTGCTTTAGGAGGGATGGAATTTGTAAGTATATTTTACTCGTCTAAAAGACGTTAGATCTTTGGCTAATAGAAGATCCTTTCCAAATTTCAGTTCATTTCATTTAGGCATATTTTGTTGATTAAAATGATATATCAACTATAAAATTGTGTTGTCTAACTGCTGCATTTTTCATTGATAGTTTTATCGTTTCTTCTAGTTTTCTTTTTCTGATTGTTAATGCTGAAAATATTATGTAATTTTTTACACATGCTAGAAACCTATTCCAAGTAAGGAAAATGAAAATCTGAAGTTATTACCCCAACTAATGGACCGTTTCTTCATGCTTGGCTATCCATTTCTTGTTTTCATGTTTACATTTCATAATTCAACTATAACCTTCTCCTTATTCTCATGTTTCTTTCTAGTTTGGCATCAGTTAAGTTCTGTCTTCTCTTTGCCCATGCTTAAAGTCAATTTTGAGTTCATATGAGTACTGGCCAAATTCACCAAACAGTTTAAGCCAGATCGATGTTTCGTGAAAGCATTTTAATTCAGATTATACACAATAACCAAAAATGATCAAATACTAGAAAGACCATGCATAGAGCTAAACACAAAGAAACTTCCATCCAAGCGCTGTAACATATGCAGATCTTGATTCCAATTCTGTAATTGTCCAAAATATCCGTGTCAAATGTTCACATTCCAGTCCATCAATCTCCCATGGCATCATAACCGTGACATTTCCTGTTCCATTTATAAATAGGTGCACTTATTTTCCCACTGAAATTTTCCTTTGCAAATACTGTTTAAAATTTTTTACGTGTAAAATGTAAAAGTAAACAAGCAGGTTTTGGAGCCATTCCCTTCCTTCTTTTAATACCTTTTTCCTAGACGTCAGGTTTCCCCAAATAATGTCAGGTTATTTAAATTGAAACTGAGAATCTAATGCTAATATGGTATACTCAGGTGATTCATCATCTTCTTTCCATGGTCTCTGTTGCGTATGCAATGTTGACTGGGGAGGGGCAACTCTACACTTTCATGGTTCTTATATCTGAGACAACAACCCCTGGGATCAATTTAAGATGGTAAAAGTATTTGACTGCTTGATCCTAATTCTTTGAATTTATCACTTGTATTTAATTACTTTTCTCAAGTACGTGAAGGTACCTTGACACAGCTGGAATGAAGAGGTCTAAAGCATATCTAATAAATGGGGTTGTAATATTTCTTGCTTGGCTGGTATGTGAAGTCACAAATTTGTAGATATTCTTAAAGCAGTTCAAATTTCCTGGTTTTTTTTCACGTGCCTGCTGAGGGAGCTCAACTTTATTTGCAGGTTGCAAGGATACTCTTGTTCATTTACCTCTTTTACCACGTGCACTTACATTTTCATCAGGTAACTGTCGAATGTGTAAAATTGGCTTCTCTTTTATCCTGTCTCTTTTGTTTCATAGAAGAAAGTGTTAAATGCAAAACTGGGACGGAAATCTACTCCCATAGATCATCAGTTTTAAAGTTATCGAACTTAGTTGTATCTCATCTTTCATCACAAGATTTATAATTATTTATCGTCAACAACTACTAATTAAAAAGTAATGGTAACAAGTTCTTAAGGAAATCTTTTGTTAATAGATATGAACAGTGTAAAATATCAACCAACTGGGATCTCAATGTGGAAAATGTAGAAGAAAGAAAAGAGACGAGGAAAAGCTCTGGCTTGTGTTCTTTTGTCATCCTAGCAAAGTGAACAAGCAAGCTAACAGTTAATATATACTCCAGTTTTACTAAGTTTATCGTCGGCCTGTACTTCTCAACGATATTTAATAAAATGCCAAAGAAGGTTATGGTGACTTATGAGTATAATTTCAACTTGTTCTTGTTGCATTAAGGTTGAATTGGTATATTGCTATTTTTGGATAACAGGTGAAGCAAATGCGGAGCTTAGGGGTGTTCTTAACAACAGTGGTTCCAGTACTTCTGTCTGTCATGAACTTGATATGGTTTGGAAAGATTATCAGGGGACTCAAGAAGACATTAGCAAAGAGACACTGAAATGGTATGGTAATGAAGAGATAACTTGTGTACCAAGTTTGGCATCATACTCTGTGTATTCTATCTCTATTTCTCCAGTCACACTTGTAAATGGATTTTTTTATATTATTTAAAGCAGGAGAAAAATGTCTTTTTAGAAATTGCCTCTTGAGCTCATTTATCACAGGCAAATACGAATTAGAGGGGACTAAAAGGTGAGGTATTCGACTCACCATCTTCCCTCTGGAGTTGTTCTACTTTGGAAGTCAATACAAATTTTCACCATTTATTTTCCTATTTTAAGCATTTTACAGACTCATTAACCTACAAATTTATCATCCAAAGGCTGGGACGTGTCACGTTCTTCTTTAGAATCTCATGCTTCGACTATGAAGTTATTACATGGGTATGATACGATAGAGACAGTAGTCCTTTGGCAGTTTGTAACTTGCAATAGCGTAATGCAAGTTTGATATATGTTGGTATTAGAACGAAGCAGATACTAGCATCTCCAATGGTAATTCATTATCTGTGATAGTTAAATGTGAATATCAACTATGCTGCGCAATTGATCATGTCCTCTTTTTGGTTTTTTGTGTGTGTTGCTAGTAATAATACGGGTAAAGAAGTCTTTTTTGTGTACCTTAAATTATTAAAGAATATATTATATTTCTAAAACAAGAAATCTTTTTTTTAATTAAAGAATATATTATGTTTTTAGAAGAAGAAATTATATTTTACAAATGTTCTTGGGACATGATGTCAAAGAAGTTTGACAAAATACAAATGGATTCTATAAATTATGATGAACTAGTATAAAGGTATGGGAGGACCAATATGTATGCAAAGAGTTGAGGATTGAAGTGAACAGGTGCAACTTGCCTATAAAAGAAAGGCTTCAATGGTCCTTTTCTAGATCTTCTCTAAAAGAGGAGAACATTCTTTAAATGAGATTCTTTTATTGGTGATTGGCAAAACAAGATAGGAAAATGGGGTATCCTAGATTAGAGACTATTATAGAGGATAACCATTTCGATAGGTGTTTGGCTTTTACCGATACAACCAAATGAAAATTTTCTTTATTTATAGCTATAGGGCTAATATGTACTCGCTAATATATTTTCAACACTTAAGAAAAGAAGCAAGTCATCATCAAACGAGAGGCTAAAAAGTTTCAGCTTCTTAAATTTACTGTAAAACTTGATGTTGTTATCAAGTTGAATTTTGTGATCAATCAACTTAGTAATGGTTCCCATACAAATAATGAAGAGATAAGAACATATTAGATCATTTTTCTTAGTCTTTTGCCTCCTTTGAATATATTAGTTGGCTCTCTATTAATCAAAATGCAGTAAAAGGTAGTAAAGATACATTGGTTGATCTAAGTGATAAAGAATTTTGGAAACTTGAATGTCTCAAGAATGTGCAATATACAATTTGAGTTTATTGAATCAA
>JANSVA010000007.1:3313159-3332378 GCA_025504915.1 Erythroxylum reticulatum
TTTTGCTTTGAATGTGAATTTTGCATATTGTTATGTTAGTGTGTTTTAGGTTGCATGTTATGAGTTGTGTGAATGTATCGATGGCTTAGATGGATTGAAATCGATTTAATTTTGAACATAATCTATTAGGTTGTGAAGACTCATTAGCTCGCGAAATTAGTAATCAGGGTTCTTTGGGTAAAATATGCAAGTTAATTAGGATTCAGTGTTAGTTTATCACCCTATAAGTTGTCATATTCATTTTTAGGTCTTTCAACCAAGTAGCTTTGCTAGTTTTTTTTTATGAAAATAAGTAGCTAAAGTAACCATTTAGGTATGAATTAAAAAATGTGTTTGTAAATCTTAAATAAATAACCATTTTATTGGCCTTCAGGTTATGCATAGAGCTAGTAGCCAGTTGAGAATGTGATGTAGCCGAATAACCAGATTGATACGCATTATAAATGCATGCCTTCACGTCAAAAGGCTATAATGACATTCTAACCAAGTAACTTAATAAAAAATGACTTAGTTGAGTAACCAGATCAACATTCATCACCAATGTTTGCCTCCGTGTAAAAAGACTAGGTCTATGTCCATAAAAGTAATTAAAAAATGTGTTTTCTATTAAAAACTATCGAACTTGTAAGTAACTTAACTTTTTGTGAAAACCTACTTAAGATTAGTTACAAAGTTTGAATGAACAAATAATTATTAATGTGTGAGTACAATTGAAAGGGGTGACTAAACTTGACATTTACGTTTTGATTAATATGTATATTTAGTCCAGAGCTCCTAGACATGGATTTTGTATGCTAATGATTTGGAACAACTTGAATGATTGTGTTTAAGGTTAAATTTATTTCAAGAAGTTGAAGGCATTGTCTCATTGTTGTATTGTGTGTTTTGTGATTTTGTGTTGTTTTTTGTTTTGTTTGCTTGAGGATAAATAAACGTTTAAGTGTGGGGATGTAATAAGTGTGAATTGTATTGTATTTTAAGGCATAGTTAGATACGTGTTTAGCCGTTAATTCAATCATTTAGTATGTGTCTAGGCTTAAATTGTGTTAGTTTGTGATTTATTTATGTTTTAAGTGTTTTAAGGGTTAATACAAGCTTTTGAGCTTAAATATTATGTTTTTGAGGTACCTTGATGTGTTTGCTAGTATTTCAAAGTCAACATCAAAGAATGGAGGAGTTTCGGAGACATTCGGGCTAAAACAATGGCCCATAATTGTGACAGATTAGTCTTCCTCCTTGTAGGATCAACATCTCTTATATTACAATCGCGACCCATGCGCTTGCAGTAATTAAGGGCTTATAAGTTTTAAAGTTCAAACGACACGATTAAGAAGCTTCTTGTTTTTCAATATGCTTCATTCCGTATCAAAAACTATTCTATTTTTTCTTTCAAATACTCCATTTTGTTGCAGAGACCTTGGCAAGGTTAATGGACAATGTATCCCATTATTTTTACATTAGTTGTGGAATTCTTTGGATGTGAACTCTGCTCCTTTATTAGATCTCATGGCTTTGATTTCATGGCCACTCTTCATTTATATGACATACTTGATATTCTTAAACATGGTGAATGCCTTTGATTTTTCTTTAAGAAATTATACCTAAGTTTTACAACAAAAATCATTAATGAAGAGTAGAAAGTGTGTATTATTCCTGTGAGAATTTAGATTTATCGATTCATAAATATTTGTATGGGCGAGCTCTAATGGCTTATACGCTCTTGGTGTAGCTTCTTTCATAAAACTTTTTCTAGTTTACTTTCCAATGAGAAAACTTTTATATAGTTGATTAAGATGATTGATAGAAGAGAAATCTTTTATAGTATCCTTTCTTGAGAGTAAATTTAAGTTATTAAAGTTTATATGAACAAACCTCAAGTGCCACAGCAAATAAATCTCCTTTGCACTTATGCTCATTTTGAATATTTAAAGATAATAATATATTTCTTATCATTGGAACTTTGGTTATCAAAGTTTGCTCCCAACCATTATTTTGAAATGTTTATTTTTAAAATTGATCTCACAATTTTTCTGTAAAAGTTACCCTAAACTTAATATTTTTCTTATCAAGTACATAGTAGACATTAGAAATAAATTTATGCCTACCATCATTTAGGTATATTTTTCTTATCAAGTACATAGTAGACATTAGAAATAAATTTATGCCTACCATCATTTAGGTATATAAGAATGTTACCTCTTTCTTTTACTAGAACATTAGAGCCACTTCTAAACGTTTAAACCCCTTGTATTCTTTCATCAAGCTTAAAGAACATGTCTCAAATTCTACTCATATGGTCGTTTGCTCTTGTGTCAAGGTACTATGTGTTATCTTCTCCTTTTTCTTCCATGCATTGTGCTATTAATAAGGTGAGTTCCTTTTCTTCTGGATGAATTTTTGCAAAGTTTTCCTTCTCATTCACATTTTGGCTTTTGCTCTAACAATCTGATGCATAGTCCCTATACCTTTTATAATTGTAACATTGAGCTTAAGCATTGTTGTGCTTCCTTCATGGATTTCTACATCCAAGTCCCCCAGTTGAAAGAAAACTTTGGCTTCCTTTTTCTTCTTGATTGCCTTGATAGTTTCCTCCTCTTTCACCATGTCCATGCCCTCGGTCTCTACCACATCCATAACCTCTTTGGTTTATAGTAAGCTTGCATTGAGGAATTTACTCAAGAACATCTTGATTCTGTTTCTTCATTAACGTTTCTTCATGAGCTTGTAGCAACCCTATGAGTTCATCAATAGCAATAGTAATATAATAAAGGTCTAGAGTTAAAAATCAAAAATTTTTCTCTATTACTCATGCATTGTTTAAGGCTTCTATATATCTTTTTATTTCATTAATAATGACCAAAAATGAAGAGTAATAATCCAAAATGGATTCAGACTCTTTTATATGTAGGGATTCAAACTCGCAATAAAATTTTTGTAAATGTACCTTCTTTACTTTATCATTATCTTTATAAGCATTTTGAAGAATCTCCCATGTCTCTTTTGAAGTTATTACATTTGCAGCTTTCTCAAAGTCGACATTATCTAAGTATTGGTAGATAAGAGTGAGCGTTTGTCGATCCCCCCCTTTTTTTTTGGCCTTACGCAAAGCCTTTCTTTGGACATAACTTAGAGAAGCCTCATTTTGAGTTTCGCCATACGTTTTCTCTACCATCTCCTATATATCATAAGAGCCTAATAGAGCCTTCATGCGAACATATTAACTTCCATAGTTGTCTTTGGCTAGCCAAAGGAATTGGACGAAAAACATGTTATTTGTCATCCTTCTTTTTCTTTTTAACGACTAAGATAATTGGACTCTGATGTCACTTTATTAGATTAAGAAAATTGGGAGAGGAATTTGAAAAAGTGGAGCGAGAGAGAACTTAGACAAAATGAAACTTTTTGTTATAAGTTGTTCTTACTTTTTAGCTTGACTTACAATGAGATATTCATCCTCTATTTATACGAGTCACAAGAGAATTTTAAATTCAACTTTCATTTACTTATATTTAATACTTCTTCTAACTTCTATCATTCAATATAATATCTACCTAACTTCTAATTATTAGATAATTATAAATAGTAAATTCCATATAATAGTTAAAATATGAATTATAGTTTACAAAATAATAAATTGAGACTTAAAACTTTTGACCTTAAAATTAAATTTATTTTTCTAAAAGTTTCAATTTCAATAGTTAAAGAATGTAAGAAGTGGTTTGCGAGCATATGCAAAAGTGAGAAAAGAAGAGAAACCTCTATTGGAGAATTCTTTAAAATTGTTTATTACTCATTATGAAGATCAATATGATTAAATCATGGTTTCATGTATGAAGTAATACTATTGCTGATGAATAGTAGGCAAATAATATTGTTGTTATACAATACGGTGGCGAATTTGCTGAAAGCAGGTCAAACATCGATCCGCATAAGAAGACATAAATTTATCATACCCACCAATCATCATTTTTGTTTTTAAACCTAAAACTAATCAGAATTTAGAAACAAATAATATGTGATATTAATTATTTATTTTAAAAAAGGAATAATTGAATTATATAAGTTATGTTGTCATTGCTTCTTTGAAAACAATAGCCCAGCATATTATTCTATTGTGTTAAACAAAAAAGCAAGTTGCGATAGTAGGAGGACAAGCAAGCAAAACAAATAAATAAAGCAACGCGCCCAAATCCGCTCACCTAATTCCACGTGGCGGGTGAAGCGAGCGAGTAAGCTGATTTTCCCGAATGAGGAGATGAACAGAAAGGGCGAGTTTAAGTACATCATTGCTCTCTCTGTGTAAAGTGCGGAGAAAGTTTAAATTTCAAAAAACGACCCACCAACTCTCCCTCCTCTTCTCTCCTGCCCTCTCTACCTCTTGTCTCTCTCTCTTTTTCTTTCTTTTGTTTTGTTGTCTAAACCAAAATTAACCATAAAAACAACCAACTAAATGAAATTATGATATGCCCCTTCACCGCGAAGAGTGAAATCATCGATTATTACATTTTCAGGCCGGTTCTCAGATCGTTCGCCGGAGTCATGGGCTGTTTCTTCGGTTGCTTTCGCTCTAGAGACGATCGCCGCCACAACCTCCGCCGTCCTCACTCTCACTTTTCTGTCTCCAAGACTGTAACTGCTTCAACTCTCTACCGCTTTTGATTTTTTTTCTCTTGTTTTTATTTTCACTTCATTTGATTAATTCATCAACCAGGAAGTTCCAGTATCTAAAAATCGCTTATCGTCTCTGTTTTCTTCGGAAGGTAAATATCTGATTATATTTTTTTTGTTATGTGTTTGGAGCTGGTTTTGTCAATCGCTAATACTGAGATGTTTGGGTTTATTGTTTTAAAGACGATGAAGCTTCTCGAAGGAATGATAACGAGAATTCTTCTTTTGGATCTCCGACAATCACCAAGGAACTCAGGGATGAGGTCTGTGTAATTCCTTTAGTAAATTGTCAAAGGAACATTTTCGTTTTCTAATAGTGGTTTGTAATTGTAATCTGAAATCTCTGGTATTGTAGTTTAGCATGAATGCTAAGGAGCTGATTGCTTGATTTATTTTATTCCTATGATAAAAACTTTTATTATAAGAACCGAGGGAGAAAAGAGAGCGAGAGATAGATGGTTTGATGACGTGTAAAAGAAGGTTGTGGTGTTTTTTGTTCATGTTTATATTTTGTGGGGCAGGCTAAATTCCTGAAAGCTTGCGGTACTTTGCCGGAAACTCCAGCTGAAATTCGTAAAGCATTTTCGAAGCTGAAAGCTTCACCTCCTCCTAAAAATTCGGAATCTTCCAAGTTTCATTCATGGCTGCACAACGAATCCATTGATAGAATTAAGCAAACTGTTGATCAGCCCTCCACACCAACTAAGCTTGGCGAAGAAGAATATCAAGCAAGAGGCTCAATTCCTTCAGAGCTAACACCTGCCAGGTTGAGCTCAGTGTTGTTCCTTTTTGATGTGCTGATAGATTTATATGTAATGTAACAGCATGCCAAGTTTTCAAGTTTCATTTATTTAGCTCAGTGAAGTTGTGTGGAAACATCTTCTGGCTAAGCAGTGCACTGCCTGTTTTTTTTGTGGCATTCAGATGGTTCTGCTGAAAGTACTTAGAATTTTCAACGTTTCTTTGTTCCTTTTGTCATGTTAAAATCTAGTTACGCAAATTTCACCCACATTTTTGTTTGCCGTCTTTTATCCGCGTCACGTGAATTTTTTTCCAGATGCATACCTTATGGACACAATAGTGGTGGAATCAATGCTGCTGATGCTGATGCAGATGTGGATGCAGAATGTGTTAAAACAGTAGTCAAGTCGGTTCGCTTTGATTGCAAATCAGATATTTCTTTCTCTCAAGGATCTCCACCCCATAATGATTGCTGCATATCCGAGAAAACCGCAATTAGTACATTGAAGTCTTCTCCTAGAGCAACGCCTTTGAAACTTACTGATGACATGCAAACACCAGGAACTGTTTTTCCTGCAACTATGGGCACTTCAGGAAATGAAAAGCCTAGGATCAGATCAGAGTATGCTTACACGGTTATAAATCCAGTAGAGAACACTTCTCATTGGAAGGAATTGAAGGAATCCCTTCATCTGTCTTGTGAGCTGAGAGAATCTCTTGAGCAGTCAGAAAATGCAACCATCAGCACGTCAGTCATAGGGCCGCAAGAAACTTCCCATATCAATAATCTCGTGGAAGCAAGCTTGTCTTCCTGTGTAAAGCCACCATCCAAGCCAGATGATGATCATCCAAATGTGGGAATGACATCAAGCAAAAGTTACCATCCTCGTCGAACTCCTGAAGACAGGCCTATAATTGGGATGGTTGCAGCTCACTGGAATGAACACGAGCCTTCTGATATTCCCCCAAAGTGGTGGGATGGAAATGGTATCCCAAATTCAACAAACAAATACAAGGAGGTAACTTAAAAGATTATACTGGTCTTTTTGCCCTTTGCACTATTAACTGCTGCTTTGAACTAGCATCCTTCTTTGCAGGATCAAAAAGTAAGTTGGCACGCAACACCATTTGAAGAGAGGTTAGAAAAGGCTCTTTCTGAAGAAAGCTTCGTCTCACAAAAGTATGACTTCAACCTTTTTTCCCTGGATTTTGAACTAGATTTTCATTTCTGCATATTTTCTGTTTCTATTTTTGCTGCCCTGTAGGATATTCACTTGGTCAGATTCATTACTGGTTAACATGGCATGGGAGTACATATGTTGTATGCTTTAGCATTTCTATCAAGCTTATTTTTGAGATTGTGAAATAATTTGGTGAGGATAATCAAAATCAAAGATTCATGAACGGAGCTTGGTGTCAACATCTATGAGACGCTATGTTTTGGGTGTCTGAGCAATGATCTCAAGTTTATGACTGATCAAAACACATGCTTGATTCACAGGAAGGAAATCAGTGGAAGACCCATGGTTTTTGAAGAGTTTGAGGAGACTGATACTGCCATTTCTCAGTTTCATTCTTCTTCACAAACCAAATCAGTTGTTTCGTTTTGACCAGAGTTGCTGCAGCTCCATTATATTGTGATTTTACTCCACAGTTGACATGGTGATTCAGAAATGAACTGATGTTGTAGTGAAAATTTCTGTCAAATCCAGTTGGAATTACCATCATCAAGAAACTATTGGGGGTTCTTGCAATTAGATTGAAGGTGTTTTTGGATCACTTTTACCCTCTGTAACTAATCATTTAATCATGTTATGACAATGAGGAGCCTCTTGCATTGCAACAGTTTCAGCCTTTTGAAAGTCTTTCCCATTTTGTTTCCCTCCAATAATAGTTGAAGATGAGATTCTAGAGCTGACCTTGTAACATGAGATCAGCGTGTAAGCTTCGTTTACTTGCTCTTTTCTATACTTTTCCACCTATTCTGAAAAAAGCAATATTAAAACTCAGTAGAGAGGACTCTTCACTCTCAGATATCGATCATAACTTGTTCTGATTGATTATTATTGTTTTCGACATTCTCCGCTTTGTTCCCTTACAAGCATAGTTCAAAATGAAATTCTGAAGCCAACCTTGCAATATAAGATTAGCTTCTATTTCATATTTCAAAAAATAAAAATGACTCATTAAAGAGAACAATTCAATCTCATATGTTGATCATAATTATTACCAAGTGGCTCAGAATGTTGTAAGAACTTTTAGGAATGCGAGCTAATTCACTACCTAAACTTAAATATGTAATTAATTAATTAATTGATAGCTATTAAATTGACAATTAATTAAGACAATTAATAGCTATTACATTGACAAATGACAAAACAATAATTCAAAAGTGGGTGAGAGCTTATGAATAACTTGACAATGTTCTTTTTTTTGCTGAAGGTACTTAGCTTGAATGAATTGGGACCACTCAATTGTAGGCTTGACATTTTTCCTTGGCTCGGCCATAAATTAATGGAATTGGCTTGATTTGATTATGTTTAAGGTTTATCATGATTTTTTTTAAATTTAGATATTGAATCACGCTTAGTTCGACCAAAGCTCAAATGATCATAGATATAACATCGTTTTCTTATTTATAAATTAAATTAAATAATTTAAAAGAAAAATTTTAGGTTCCACTGAGGTTCGATCAAGCTCAAGCTTGGGCTATGAATTTTGGACTTAAGCTCTTAGAAATATTTTCAAATCGAGTTCAGGCTTCAACCCAATGCTGCCTTCTCTCAATTGTCACACTTAATATTGCTCTCAAGACATATAATGATAGACTACAAAAGACTCTCATAATGCATTAGGCTCTTTCCAATGAATTAAGACTTGTGAAATACTTATAGTTATGCATGAGAGTCTTTTATACTATACCAACAAAAACTTTTTTGCGCCGCTAGATGCAGTTTTGATGATCATAGTGATCTTCGCTAGGGCATTTTGAAGCAAATGATATTTACTATGATTTTGGCAATCACCTTATAGAGCATGTTGCAATAAGAGATAGGTCTATAATCTAACATTGTGGAAGGGTGAGCTTTTTTGGGTATGAGTAAAATGAAAGTGGAATTAAGATCTTTGGGGAGTTTTCCACGATTGAAATTTTTTTGAATGGCACTTGTAACTTCCTCCCCAATTATATGCTTGGTTTGTTTGAAAAAGAATCCATTGAACCCATCCGGACCGGGGGCCTTATTGGGATTAAGAGTATTGAAAGCCTCTCTTATCTCTTGAGCTAAAACTTCAGCAATATGGGAATTACAAAGATTTTCAGACAAAGAATGAAGGAAAAGATTGTCCACAAACTCTTTGGAAGAGTGAAGAGCCTTTTTTGCCCCAATAGTACCTTGAAAGTATTCAAGAAACTGAACTTGGATCTTTTCTAGATCAACTATCCTATTCCCATTTTCCACTACTAATGAATGTATGTTATTTCTATTTCTGTTAGCCAGGAGAGAATTGTGGAAGAATTTGGTGTTCCTATCCCCTTCTTTGAGCCATTTAATCTTGGAAGACTGTTAAAGAATGACTCCTGATTCTCTAATGCTCTAAATAACTTAGTAATGGCCTTAGATTCCTAAGCAATTAGACTAGAAGACCTAGGAAAAAGTCTCAGTTGATCCTCAATGTGATTAAGTACAACTTGGCAATTCTCTACTCTAACATTCATATCCCCTATTTGGTTTGAATCCATGATTTTGAGAGCTTTTTTTAACCATCTTGAGCTCAGACACCACATAATACATCGAAGCACCCTGAACTTGATAAGAGGACCAAGCAACCTCTACAGTATGTAGGAAATTGGGATGGGAAGCTAGAAAATTTGAGAACCTGAAAGGAGAAGATCTGTTCTGCTGATTAACAATAGACCTAACCACTAATGGAGAATGGTATGAGATGTTAGGGTTCTAAATAACATAATAAGAACAGGAAAACCTAGTGGTCTAAACCGAGTTTATGAGGGTTCTATCTAGCTTCTTAGCAATAAAGGAGTCTCCATTTTGTTTGTTGCTCCAAGTAAAACTTGGACCACTGGAATTTAGATGAAACAAACCATTATCCTCAACACATTGTATGAAATCACTCATCCCACTCATGGAAGAGGAACTAATAGGATCAGCCTTATGAGGAAACAAAATAACATTAAAATCCCCTGCTATTATCCAAGGAAGGAGACATACCAAATGGTTATATGTTAGATAGTTCAGACCAAAGATTCTTCCGATGGTTGATGTTATTAGCCCCATAGACACAACTAATGAAAAAAGAAGCAGAACAAGGGTCAATTCCAAATGAATCAATTGATCAGTAGAGCTTAGGATAGAACACACAAAACGATCAGGATTCCATGTTAGCACTATCCTAGCATTCAAAGATTAATCTACATTACTGTAATGAGTCCATCTAGGAAACAACTAGGAGCAAACATTATTCAAATAGGAAGGAGATCGAATCCTAGATTCTATTAAACAAACAAAAGAAATTGATAATATTTTGTGCCTAGCATGTACTGCTAGTTGTTTTTTTAGGTTGTTTAGACCCCTCACATTCCAAAAAACCAAATCCATAATCAAAAGAACCAGAATCCAGCAACCATCCTACTTCTGTTTCCTCCCAGTTTTCTTATTTTTCCTCACTATAAAATCCCCCTCTGCCCCTGCCATCATTTCAGGATCATTTGGAACCAATTCAGAAATAGGAGAGATATGAATTTTACCTACTTGATTTCTAGAAGAAGAGTTGGAATCCTCAAGGTCTCCATTAGATTCTTCTCACATTTGTTGATCCTGGGGTAGGTGAGAAGGATTCCCAGCAGAGATAGCATCTTTGCCTTCTTTTAGTAATATGTTCCTTTGGATGAGGACCTTGCCCCTTGCATTGCTCATTATCGGTCTCTGATACTCTAATTACATCATTACTTCGAATTGTATTCTTAGAGTTTAGGTCCTGTGTCTTTTGCTGCTGAGTTGGATTGTTTTATGTCATCTCCTTTCCTTTCTCTAGCTCTTGTTGTAAACCAGTCTCAAAGACTCTCCCTGTAGGTTCCCATTCCTTCTTCTGCACTTGCGAATCAAGCCTCCATTCATACTCAATCCATATTTCCTTAAAAAGTATTTTCCCCTTCTCATCGTACATGGCCCATTGGAAGGATGATGACTAACTCCTATGTAGTTATAGTTCCACACATATTTGAGCACAAACTATCCTACACATCTTTGCTGTCTGATAATCCATTAAGAGAGGTTGTCCCATAGCACTAGCTATCCTTCCTAACCCTTTAGTATTCCAATATTCGACTGGAATATTGTGAAACCTAGCCCACACCGGAGTAACCTTGACCTCTTCTTGTTCCCCACCATTCAGACACCACTTTCTCAGAAATAAAGGCTTCCTTTGGATATGCCAAGGACCCTTTTCTAGTACCGAATTCAAGCCTATCTCAGAATCAAACTTAAACAAAAAGTTGTTTGAGCTAGTAATTAACATCTTCTTTAACTTAAACTCTACCTAAGACTTAGCTAAAGCTCTCTGAACTACTGGATAAGTTGGTCTTTTTCCTATAAAAAACCTATCAAGGCTAACCTGAACTGTGCTGCTCCCTTTTTAGCTAACTCTGCAAAAGGAATGACGTAGATCTGCTCCTCTTTGATCTATGGGGGGTAGTAGGATAAGGCATTATCTTTTGAGGAGTTCGCCATACCTTTGGAGACAACTGCCTTCCATGACCTGATATCCCCAAGTTTAAAGGATCAGGAGGTTGGAAAGAAGTAGCAGGGACTATTTCCTGAGGGTTGGTGGCTGAGGAAATTTCATTAGAGTTGGTGGAAATGGTCGATTTTAGAGGAGGATCTTTAGTTTGGAGAGGGACGAAGGTGTTTGGGTCAGTGTTTTAGTTTTAGATATAATTAGGTATTTCAGATTTCTGGAGAGAGAGAGGAGTGGGGACTAGTAAAGGGGAGAGAGGGGTTCGAGGATGTGGAGGTGAAGAAGATGAAACCATAAAGGGGGAGTGGAAACTCATCTGAATCTCAAAAGTTATGGGTCTTTGCTCGTCTGTAATTGCTCATCGCTTATCTATAATCACTCATCGCTTAGACTCGAGTTGAAGTATTGTACAGGTTATGAAGTTCACCTTATTAGAACTCCAAGAGGCTTACGAGGTCCCACGATAACTAGAATAATCCAGTCGTTCACAAATGGTGTAACAGAATTATGTTTGTAAGCCATCAAGTGGTGGTTTAATGAATCTAGTGAGAACTCTAGGACTTGTAGTAGTGGTTGAAAATTATGTCGTTATGGATTTACATGATAGCATCGACACCTAAGCCTTTGAAGGTGTAGAAACATGCTCATTTGTGAAACTTAGAGAGGAAGAAGTTAATCCATTATGTCAAGTCCATAATACGTTTTAGACATAAATATGTTTTCATTGCTCAGACAACATAAACTGGGCAAGAAAGGGGAAAATTAGGGTGCAAAAGTAGGTTATTTTAGAATGTCCAGGTCATAGGTATGAGTCATGGGTAATGGGTCATAGATCAGTTCACGTAGGTATCCACGTGTCCATACAATTTTCATAGGGATACCTAGATATTTGGTCAAAAGTTGATCCATTAGCCACATTGATAAAAAAATAATAGGAACAACATTTTGACTTGAGTTGGAAGAATTTTGAAAAGCTAGTCATTTAATTGAAAATTTTAAAAAGTTTAACATTAATATGAAAAAAATTTAAAAGATTTGGTACTATAGAATCTATTATCCCTATTTAAAATATATTTGATTGTGAATGTTGCATTTTCTTTTTATCAAATATAGAAAAGAAAACCATAAAAAGATTTTGAATAAAAAATTTGTGTTTTCATAAATTGTTTTAATAGAAAATACTTTTTTTCTTTGTAAATTCCGGTACTAGTGCAAAGTATATATGAAGCTATTTAGAATCACACTTTGTTGTTATACCATATGATAAGAAGGAAATTTGAGAATTATCTAACAAATTCATTGGGATATTAATATCTTAACGTTAAACTTAAGGACTTGGATTAGAGATATTGATTTCACTAAAGGCATTTAACTAAGTGAACATATGGTAAGCAGATAGAATGTGTGATGTAAAAGGATGATTAACTCTCTAGTTCTATCTCTTTTATCATGATAAGGAGCTTGCACCAATTTGTAGTACAATAGTTTTATTATGGTTTTTATTCTATAGTTTTCTTTCTAATTTTAGATTTTTCAATTGGCTTTTTACACAATATTAATCTAGACTTGTTGATTTGATGTACAAACATCCTTCTTGATTTTGGTATTGAAATACCTTAATTTCTTAAATAAAAAATACTTTTATTGTATTCGTCACTTTCCTTTATAGAAAGGTCACTCTTGCCCTTCAAACTAGCCTTTTTAATGCTCGTTTTGAGTTCTCATTCCTCTTTCTCTATTTCCTTCATTCTCTCCAAAACTTTCTTCGATTCGTTGTTCACTCAAATTTCAAGATTAGCCTCTTCTAGCATATATAGTCCATCTCTGACCTTTAAGGTTACTCCTTTCTTTTTTCTTTTCTTTAATTTTAGATGAAGGTTCTGTTAAGGTTTGAAATTTATGATTTCAATCACATGTTTTGGTTGTTGAGGTCGTGGTTCTTATTTTGCTTCAACATTCATTTAGAGAGTCACTAGATGATGATAAAGTTGAAAGCCAGGACCATATATTTGTTGTTGAACCTATTAAGATTACCATCCCTTCCATAAATGTGGAGGTGATGCTTGGCTTTTATGCTATAAAGGGTTGTTTTTTATTCCACAGAGATGGAACTGTGTTGTCTTATGAACATAAAACAATCTAGGTCAATGACTCTAGTCTCTAAGACTAAAACTAGATGAACAAAGAATCTTGTAGTATTACTTTATCTTGGCCTTTCGATCATATAGTGATGGAGCTAATTCTTCTAATCTTGTATTGATAATTAATGCAATAATATACTTCATTATCCTAATCTTTCATGAATTAATTTAGAACTAGGTATAATATGACACATCTTTTGTTACTATTTAAGTCAATCCAAATTTTTTGAGACATAAAAATATTAAATATGGAGAACCATTAAGTACTATTATAAGCTTATATATTTCTCTTGCTTTGGTTGGGAGCAAGTATCTAGGCTGTTAATTCTAGAAATTTCTATTTATTCATTGAGAATAAGAATTTTTATAATTTCTAATAAAAGGAAATTGGTTTAGCATAGTGATTTAGTAGTTCTTAACAACTTAAAAAATGTTACACTCATATAATATTCTAAATAAGTTAAACTTATAGACTCTAGGTATCTGATACATTTTTTAATGCATATATTATCAAATAGGGGTGTAATGGAGCAAGGTGCTTATTTAAAGGCCCTAATATAAATTATATTGGAATCATTGACCAACCAAATGGTATATCCATTTTTGTGCTCATGTTTCATAATCTATATTTTCTTATTGTTTTGCCATAGTTCGGATTTGATATAGCTTGTTTTTAGAGTAAAATTTAGCGTCTATGTCATTTTCAAATGGAAATACAATATGTTATTGAAACTTTACAATTTAACTTTAGAAAGATGTAAAACATATTATAAGTCATGGTGCATAGAAGTTCATCATGTAACACCCATATACCCACTTGGGAGGATATGCAAATGCCACACAAAATAGAACTAAAACATGCCAAATAATCGAAAGCACTTCCAGAAACTCAAGCAAACATACATTACATATCATTACATGTTGTTGTAAATAAAACATATCAAATATATTGTACTATTCCAAATATATGCCATAAGTTCCAAATCCTTCTTGTATTAAGGTTATTACAAACCATTAAACAAAACACAAAATACAACATATCTCATTACATTGAAATATAACTTAAACTTAAACACAAATATACATCTTCCAAAACAAAACACATCCTTCTTTGTCCACTATGCTTGTTCCAGCCTTAGATCTTCTTATCAGAATCTACACAGAGGCAAAAGCATCGTGTTAAGCATAAAGCTTAGTGGGGAATAACTAAACAAGACATAAACTGGTGACTATTTCTAACATTCGCTTAACATTCACATATACTTAATCAGATCATATCATAACAATCTTTAATTGTTCATATTAAAGAGCAATCTAAGCACTATGTGTCTAGAAAAAATTATGATTCATCGATATAAATCTTTCTTGCATCGAAACAAAAATTATAAATATCAGAACATAGTGTACATGTATCAGAATTGAATATTAAAATAGGATATAACTCTTTCAGATCAGAATATGACTTGTATAAGATCAGAATATGTTTTGTATCAAATCAGAGCTTATCTTATATCAGATCAGAACTTGTTTTTATCAAAACTAAGTATGTATCAGAATACAAAACAAGTTATCCTTCTAGTCCTTTTTGCAGAAGTGGGTAATGGGAAAAGAACAGAAGATACCATGATTGCTATCTCAAAAATAGAAGAGACTTATGTCTCAAAATCAGGGGAACGTGTAGTGTCGATAATTAGGGGACACCATTGTGTCACTAATTAGGGGGACACTGTAGTGTCAATAATCTGGGGACACCTTAGTATCAAGTTATAGGAGTAATTGCAGACCCTTCTAGGCATGCCTATTGCCCATGACTAGGACTTGGCAGTTTTAAAACAAACATTTATGATTTCAGAATCATATGTGAAAGATATACTGCATATCATATGACTTATTCCATTTTGCTTACACTGAATATTTTCATTTAAATTTAATCAAACTTAACATGCCTTATAAAGATAAAAATTTGCAATAATGGACCAATGAAATCATTAAGTAATCACACATTACATGTATTCACACAAGTTCCCAATTCATAAACATTCACAACTAACATACTCTTGTTCTTTAAATCACATTAGCATTTATAAGTAGACTTCATTCCTTTAACAACTTATAAGTTCCAAAATTAGATACTTTGTTATCTAATAACACCTTCCTTTAGTTATTACTTCAATTAAAAATCCAAACCTTATTTAACCTTTAATTAACTTATTCCATATAAAACTAGGTTCATTTTACACCTTAATTAAGTCCAATTATGCCATTATAAAGTACCTTATCCTTATATAGTCCAAAAATTTCCCAAAACCTTGTATCCTTCCTAAGTACTTGCCACAATTATGGGAATGAGCCATATAAATCCCACAATCGTGGGATGAGTGAACCGAAGGTTCACTCACCCATAGCCTTAATTTTTCTTCCAAAATTTACTCCTTTATACTCCGTCCAATACTTCTTCACCAAAGTCCATCAATTTCACTTCAATTCTACCTTATACATGCTTCAATCCCTTATCCAATTCATGTTAAAAAATAATTCAAAGGTCGTTCATTAGGCAACTCATATTCCCTAATCTTACATGCATCAAAATCTAAAGCAAAAGCTATTAAACAATTATCATATTCTAGACCTTAATTCACCATTAACTTAATACATATTCTATCTAATTCAAGAATCATATAATTAACCTTAATTCACCATTAACTTAATACATATTCTATCCAATTCAAGAATCATATAATTTATATTACAACATCATATCAAGTTTAGAATTCCCTTACCTATTTAAATTCAAATTCGTACTTCAAAGAATAAGCAAAACTAGCCCTTCATGCAATTAGCACAAATCCAAAATCAAGGTGCAAATTTGAGTACCAAGAAGACATAATAGAAGATAACATAATCTACTTCCTTGATGCAGTATCTAGCAAGGATTTCAAGTGTTGATGATGAAAATTGAAGAAAAAACCCAGGAGTAGTGAGTGTAAGAGAGAGTTTCGGTAAAGAGGAGCAAAGTGAAGAGAGAAGGCAGAAACATCAAGAATGAAGGATGATTCACCACTGCCTAACTCTTTGGATGCTAGGTGTTCTTGATTTAATCAAGCCACATCTCACACATGAAGGTAAGCTATTTGTCCTTCAATGAAGCCATCTACATGTGTTCATGTGTGGCTGGAAAATGTCCCAATTTAGTTAGGCCACTTGTCACTCAACCAATGCTACCATATGTCATTCAAAGCATAGGCTTAATCATACTAATTTTCATGCACCAACTTATCTTGCCACTTGACATTTTCCTAGTCCAAATGTACATCTTAATACCTTAATTCTCTAATGGTATCAATTAATTCAAGTTACTAATTATGGTCCATCAAACCTAGATTCAAAACATATGCAATTCATAATCATATCACATATACTTTTTTGGATATGTAACATTTCAACTAGGGCATAATTTAGGGCTTCACAATTCTCTCCCTCTTAAAAGAATTTCTTCCTCGAAATTCATACCTGATGAAAATAACTGAGGAAATTGAGCTCCTATGGTTGATTCTGGCTCCCATGTTGCTTCCTCAAGTCCATGGTATTGCCAGAGTACTTTCACCAGAGGTATTTGCTTATTCCTGAGTTGTTGGACTTCTCTGGATAAGATAGACATAGGCTTTTCCTCATAAGACAAATCCGGTTGTATTGAATTTTTTACACAAGAATCTTATGTAAATCATCATACTTACGTCTTCTTAACATGAAAACATGAAACACATCATGCAACTTGGCCAATTCTTAAGGAAGAGCTAACTGATAAGCTACTGGTCCAACTCTCTTAAGAATCTCATAAAGACTGATGTATCATGGGCTGAGCTTAGCTTTCTTCCCAATCCGAAGTATGTTCTTCCACGGTGAAACTTTTAAAAACACCTTATCACTTACCTGATACTCAATATCTTTACTTTTTAAGTCAACGTAGGACTTCTGCCTATCATTGGTAGGTTTCAACCTTTGTTGGATACTTGAACTTTTTCTTCAGTATCTTTCATAATATCAAGCTCGATCATCTCATTTTCATTTAATTCTGTCAAATGCACTAGATTTCTACACTTCCTACCATATAGAGCTTTATATGGTGCCATGCTAATACTAGTCCGATAACTGTTGTTATAAGCAAACTCCATCCAAGAAACATAGTTATCCCAACTTCTCGAGAATTATAGCACAACAATCCTGAAGCATATCTTCCAACACTTGAACAACTTGTTTAGATTGTCCATCTGTCTGGGGATGGAAAGCGATACTGAACATGACTTGAGTAACCAAAGCCTTTTGTATAATTTTCTAGAATATCGAAGTAAATCGGGCATCACGATCAGAAAAAAGATAATGAAACCCCATGCAAAATCACCCTCTTATTCACATATAGGTTTATAAGCCTATCTAATGAATAATCAGGATGAACAGGCAGAAAGTAAGCATACTTAGTGAACTTATCCATAATCACCCATACAACATTATGCTTCCTTTGAGCCAGAGGAAGTCCAATGACCAAATCCAAGGTAATGTTATCCCATTTCTATTGAGGAATCAAAATTGGATATGACAAACCAGATAGAACCTGATGCTCATCTTTAACTTGCTGACATGTCAAACATTTAGACATATAATCTACAATATCACGTTTCATAGCTGACCACCAATAAACTGCCTCAGATCTTGATACATCTTATTTCCACTAAGATGCATTGTAAAGACAATAATATGGCCCTCAAACAATAACTTTCTCTTCAATTCATTTTTAGTTGGCACACATAATCGATCTTTATAATACAGATCACCATCTCATTTTATAGAAAAGTCAGGTTGTTTGCCTTCTCGAGTTGCCAAGACAAGTTGTTGCATCTTATCATCAACTTTCTGGGCATCACAAATTTCTTGTCTTAAGGTAGGCCTAGCTTTCAATTGAGCTATTAAAGCTCCATTAAATACAAGCCTCCTTTCACTCTGCTATACTGACAATGCTTAAATAGTCTTCCGACTCAAGGCATCAGCCATGACATTAGCTTTACTCGAATGGTAATCCGCAATGTAGTATAATCTTTAAACAATTACAACCAATATCGTTGTCTCAGATTAAGTTCCTTCTGGGAAAGCAGGTGCTTCAAACTTTTATAATAAGTAAAAATCCTACACTTTTCACCATACAAGTAGTGTTGCCAAATTTTCAAAGCAAACACTATGGCCGTAAGTTCAAGATCATATATAGGGTAGTTCTGTTCGTGAGGCTTTAGTTGCCTAGAGGCATATGCAACTACCTTTCCATCCTACATCAAAACATAACCCAAATTGTTTTTAGATGCATCACTAATCATAACATATACCTTATTTGAAGTGGTTGAACCAACAAAAGAGCTTCAGTAAGCATTCTTTTTAGTTGATCAAAGCTAGTTTAACATTTATTAGACCATTCATACTTCACTCCTTTCTATAGCAATTTAGTTAAAGGGCATGTTATCACTAAAAACCCCTTCACAAACTGACGATAGTAACCTACCAAACTAAAAAAACTTCTCACTTCTGTCACACTTCGTGGTAGCTTCTAGTTAATAATTGCTCCAATCTTACTAGGATCAACCCTAATCCCTTGAGAAGAAATAATATGTCCTAGAAAAGATACCTCCTGAAGCTAGAAATCACACTTACTCAACTTAGCATACAACTATTTTTCCTATAGGGTTTGTAACACAATTCAAAGATGCTGAACATGATCATGTTAATTCTTAGAATAGACTAGTATTTCATCTATAAACACCACTACAAACTGGTCTAAATATGGCCTAAACACTCTATTCATCAAATCCATGAATGCAGTCGGAGCATTAGTTAACCCGAAAATTCATAATGTCTATAACGGGTCGGAAATG
>JANSVA010000007.1:3332478-3356956 GCA_025504915.1 Erythroxylum reticulatum
GATCCTTAGTCAAGACGCATATGTATGAGTTACATGCATGAGTAATTGTTAAGAGTTTGACCTGATAGAAATAGTAAGAAGAGAATGAAGATCTAGCAGAATGTGAGAAAATGAAAGTTTGTGGATATTATGTAGTCCGATATGTTAGACATAGATGCAGTATTTATGATTATGTAAATGAATATAGTGATGCAATTTTGTTGTGAATATGTACTTGAATTGATACGGATTTGAAAATATTTGAATGAACCAACTAAGAAGAAATCGAGTCATAAGTGGAAATGACAAGATTTAAGGTGTACAAGCAAAGTGAAATTGAAAGTTAAAATGATTGTTTGATTGCTGTGATAAGAGTAAGATATTAGTAGAATTGAGATTGTTGATGAAGTTACAATGAGTAATGAATTCAAAGATGAATAGAAAATATCGTCTAGGATTAGTGGAGATCAAAGTATCAATTGTGTAAGATATAAATTAGTGAATTGAGGGAAATAAATATGTGGACAAAATGGGCTGATTTGATGATGCACATCTAAGCATATGTGACAGTAATTATGTCTACTACTTCATTGAGTTTTGGTAATATACATTATGACCTTGTAAGAACGATAGAAATCGGTCCTCTTGAGGTATTAAGGATAGCTGATAAAGTGATGATGATAACAGATGATTGATAAAGATTGCATGAACAGTATAGATGATAGTACCAAGAAACCCTTTTTCGAAGAAGAATTTGACTGAGTTAGATTAAGCAGATCAGATAGTTTATGTTAAAAAAATGATCAACGAAAGTACAAATTAGAAATGAATCCATAATGATTTAAAAGTAAATATTGGAGTCATATCCCTAGCAGAGACTTAAGCATGAAATGTAGAATATGCTACAGAGAGCGTATGAATTATGGTTGATGTAATGTATCCAACTATGGGTTTGGATTCTTGAAATTGAGGTGACATTAATTACTAATATGAGAAATATATAGGTCCATGTTATATTTTGTGTAAATGTGTTCGGGAGATACAAATTTGACTTAATGAATGTGTTACAACCACAGGAAGTTAAGTTTGCAAATAAATTGAAATGTGTAGAGAAACTAGTATGAATAAGCAAACATTAGAAAAATTCAATGTGAAATTAGAGGAGATCGAATGAATTGAGAAAATCATTCGAGAAAGGAAGTTAATTGGGAAATTGAAAAATAACACGAGACAATGTTTCCTTATTGAGGACATTAGAACTAATCAGGGGACACATGGAGTTTGATAATAATTGTTTGAGTTAACAATTGCCCCGATAGTACTATGGTATTGAATATTAAAACGATCTAAGAAAAATTTGATGATGTATTAAAGGTATTCGAAAAGTTGAGAAGAATAGTTTGAATATTTGAGGAAAAAAATGTTAATTGTATGAGTAATGAAAGTAAAGAGAATTTTGAGAAATTATACTGATAATAATTATATCATATGGATTTAGAGATTTTATAGTATACAATGATGTTGTACAAGATATTTGGGTAAAATCCAATGCAGCATAATAAAGTGATTTTACATGTATGGAGACAACTAAAAGTCTTATGAGTTGACTATTCGATATATGATTTAGAGCTGCTGTAATAGTGATTGCTCTGAAAATTTGTAGACAGTATATGTATAGGAACATCTTGGATATGTATATATACATGTACAAATCATTAAAGTTTGAGGTAATTATTGAATTGAGAGAATTGAATATGAGACTGAGATAATGGATACAAGTACTGAAAGACTATGATGGTACAAATGAGTATTTTCCAATAAAGTTAGTGTTTTATCTAATGCATTAAGCAGAAATCCCAATAGTAATGAAGCACGAATTCAATATTGAGGTTATCAGATCTAGTGTAAAAAGGGAGCATAGAATGTGGAGTTGAATTTTAGGCAAATCAAAGTACAAATTGCTATAGAATTGAAGATTAGTTTCATATGAAAAGATTAACCAAGCCCAAATTGAGGATTTAGAAATCGTAAATCTTATTGAGAGATTGAAAACAGATCTGAATTTTGGGATCGAATAGGAAGAATGATACATTGTGATTGAAATAAGAAGTACAAAGAGATTGTTAGAAAAGTACAAATGGTAACGTAAGTTATACATTCTAGTAGGAATACGCTAGGACATCATTTAGTAACTAAGAATGTCGAATCAAGTAACTGGATGTTTGATTTTGCCGACAGTCTTAACTATCAAAGATATGCTTAAGGCTTATAGTTTGAAATTCATAGGAACATGAGATCTATGTATAGTCCTACTTGACCTTAAGCATCACAATCATTGTAATTGTGATTTCATTGTAATACTGTATGAGGAGTTAGATGACAGAAATAGTCATTCACTTTTGTATTGTGATGATTAAGGCCTAAAAATTATTGAAGGCCATAATTGGAGATGTTACTGATAGGTGAAAATGATCAATATTAGAAATTAAGTGATTCAAGAAAGATGAATGAATTAGGTGGATCAATGCCAAAGGCATGAAATACAGTAAGATAGACATAAGAGTTAAGTGTACTAACACTACATTAATGTGAATTATTAAGTGAAAGTTAAATTTATCTTTGAGGGTATCACTGTGCCAAGGTGTGCTTAAGTTAGGAAAAAGGATTAGCTAAGCCTGACATGAATAGGTCTATATGAAATAGTTATGAGAAGTGTTGCTGAAGAAAGATGTCTTAGATTCGTAATGTGATATATGTGAATATGTTAGGAAATATTGATATGATATGATATTGGTGTTATCCACACAGGAATTGGAAAATTGTGAGTAATCCGAAATATATTGAGGGAACATATAAGATAGTGGGATGTCTGAATAAGTCATGGAAGAATGGATTGAATCTGTTAACTAAGGTCATTAGAAAGAAAATTATTGGAGTGATGAAGTTAAATGGAAAAAGGAGAAGCACAAGAGGAAGCATACCCCTGCCCTTAGATCAGTTAGGTAAGAATTTTGAGGATAAAATTCTTTTAAGAGGGGGAGAAATGTTGGCCCCCAAAATTTTTTTGATGAATAAGTATGATTTACGTCAATTATGAGGTCTTTATGAAAGTTTGTGGAGTTAATTATTATGTTGATGTTAGAAAGATTATATGATATAGGTTGATTAAATTAAAGTGTTAAGGTTATAAGAATGTTCAAGGGTGTTTTTGGCAAGACACTTAAGGATAAAGAAAATAAGGCATATAAGGAAGGGTAAAATGGACATTGCACACTCATTAAGGGTAGGATTGGAAGATGAAAATGTGGTCTTACATTTAAGAGAAGGAGAAAACGTGAATTGAGAGTGAAGAATGAAATTAGAAGAAAGAAAGAAAAGGGTGTCGTGGAGAAGAGAGAAAAAGAAGAGAAAACAAGCTAGGGTTTTAATTTTCTTAGCATTCAAGAGAGATTTTGAGGTTATTCAAGAATGGAAAAAGGTAGAGGAAGAGAAGAGTTTCCATTTGAGCTAAAGATCTCTTCATTTGGTGAAGAATCAAGGAAATCAAGAAAGACAAAAGAAGTAAGAGTAGAGACATTTTGAGCAAGTCTATAAGCAAGGAAATCAGGTGAGTACATGTTTATAATAGAGTAAATAAGCCATTACATGTTTTATTTGAATAAAAGAAAGTTTAATGATTTCAATTACATCATGAGTGTTGCATCTATCGCGTTTTGAATGAATTGAAAATCTGCTATATGATTGATATATGAATTATGTTAATGTGTAAAAAGATTTTGAAAAACAAATTTTATGAAAAGATACATGTTTATGGAATCATATTTTCGGAAATGGTCTTTGGAATACCTCATGTTCATGAAAAACAAGTTTCCAAGAAGTGCCATTTTGGAAAATATGTTTAAAAGATGTGAAATACATGATTATGTGGGTTTGTGGTGGTCCCCTAAGTTAAGTCACGTATAAGTTGATTAAGTTAAAGGCTTCTCCCGCCTACCTGTTAATGGCATGAAGCTCCTTCATGGACTCTCATAAGTTCACGGCTACGTAAAACCATTATGTGGGATTGTATTAATACGTTCTGTTCATGACTATATAGGACCCTTAGGGGAAAAGTGTAGTACATTCTGTTTTGGATTTGCCCAAACTATTCTGATGTGCTTATGTGCCTATGATCTATGAAAAAGTTTAATGTGTTCATGTTTTATGGTTTGTAATTTGACTACACGATGAGAAATTGAGATATATGCATTTTATGAACTCAATGAAAATTTTCTATGATAAGTAAATGCTTTTAAAGGTTTTGCTTGTTTCTCCGTTATAATCCGTTACCCACTAGCTTTCAAGCTCACGCCCCTTTTATCCCATCTTCATAGCTAAGAGATCAAGTGATCAAGAGCCTAAGGGAATTTCTCCAAATTTGCTTATTTTATATTTTGAGTTGATTTTGGGAAAGCAATAAGTTTGTTTGTTCAAGGACTTTTGTAATTTGAGATTTTGAGACGATGATGCAATGTGGTTTGGAATACCATTAAAGATTTGTAAAACTTTGTTCTTTTGATGTTAATGAAATGTTAATAGTGCATGGATGATGTGGGTTGAAATTAGATATATGTGAAGAAATTATAAATTAGAGAGTTGATGATTTTGGAACATGAATTATTGATATTATATATATATACACATAAGCGAGATACTATGGAAAGGAAGATAGGAATTATAATTGATCAGATGTAGTTGAAGGTGATGAGCCAAATTAGTTGAGATTTGAGAGTTTAATGAAGCCAATTTGGTAGCTGAATTATTAAGCTCAAGACATTCCAAGTTTGCGAAATTCAAAATTTCAAGTCTTCCTTAGGAAAAAAATTCTTGTTTTAAGTTCAAGGAAAAATCAGGACTAATCTTGGTTGAATTAGACAAAGTTGTCTTCTAAAAAGTTGTAGCTTAGCCTTTTAGCTTTTCAACGGTATATAGTATGGAATTTTTGGATATAAGAGTCAAAAGTTATGGTCCTTATATGTGGAGATGCTCAGGAGTATAGGACGTATCTTCTGGTGAGGACATATCATTTTGTGATGACGTATCATTTGGTAATGACGTGTCGTCTGGTGAGGATGCTTCATCTGGTGAGGACGCTTCATCTAGTGAGGATGGATTGTTTGATGAGGACGCTTCGTCTGGTGAGGATGTATCATCTAGTGAGGATGCTTCATCTAGTGAGGAAGTATCTTTTAGTGAGAACGCTTCATCTGGTAAGGACGCATTGTTTGGTGAGGCCATATATTCTGGTGACGTCATATCGTCTGGTGCACTGTTTATCTGATCCTATCGTCTGGTCACATTTTTGACCTTGTAGATGATCGAATTTTTCTTCAAGGTATGCATGAAATTTGTAGATCATGAAGTATTCTTTTAAACCGTCTAAAGAATAGCTCAATCCAAGTTCTCTAAAGAAAGTTACGACTATTTCTCCAATTCATCTAACCCTTCATCTGGGTTCATTTGATCCTTTCGTTTTGTCCCATTTTTGACCTTGTTGATGATCGAATTTTTATTCTAGGTATTCATGAAAGTTGTATATCTTGAAGTTCCTTTTTGAATCATCTAAAGAACTACTTAATCCAATATATCTAGAGAAATATATGCTAATTGCAAGATATCTTATGCGTACTATTCATAACCTTCTTCTGGTCACTGTTCATCTTGTATCATTTGGTCCAATTCTGACCCTTTAGATGACAAAATCTCACTTCAAAGTCTTCATGAAAGATGTAGATATTGAAGTCCTCTTTTGAACCCTTTAAGAATGACCTTGATCTGATATCTCTAAAGCAAGTTATGCTATTTGACCCGAACATATTCAATATAGTTAAGGACAGAACCTTCTTAGATTTCCTTCGGCCATAACTTTGTTATCCGACCTCCAAATGAGACGAATCTTATGTCTAAACAAACTAGAGATATAGAGCTACAAATGATCTGAAGGAATAGAATTTTAACCCAGTTTCTAAGACTTACAATTTTTGGATGGAAATTGTTATTTGACCAATTTTAGTTATCCGACCTCTAAATGAAGTGAACCTTAAGATAATAGATTCCTCACACATTGTGCTATCTCTGCACACAAAAAATGGCAGCATTTCGAATTAATTGGAAAAAGGTTTTGATTGAAGGAAAGTGAAGGAATTTGTTGAAATAGTATAAACTGGTGTTATTTTACTGAACATGCTTTGGCATTTTGAATATATCTAGATCTGTAGGGTTCCAACTGAGATGATTTTCAATGTGGAGCAAACTATAGACGTAGGTTTACAAATAATATGCAGAGGTCGAATTCTGATTCAGCCTCTAAAATGTTCAATATCTGGAAGGAAGTTGAGCATAGAATATTTACTTCAGTATAAGAATGATTCGGAAAATAGTGCCCAATGCTTACAGTATTAGAGCATGAAGATGAACTGAGGATGACTAATGAGGGTTAATTAGAATAACCATACATGGTAACAAGCACAAGCACACATTTTAGGACATTCCAATTGGGCTCCGGAATCGGTGCCCAACACCTAACCTAACAACTTTTAACAATTTTATATTTTTTGTGATCCCTAGTGCCAAGTCATTAATGACGAGGCAAGGTGGGACTCACTTTTAAAAATATTAAAAATTTAATTTATTTATAAGTGTGGGACCTACCCTTTTTATTTAATTTATTTATAAGTCTCCTTCTCCTCCCTTCCTCTCTCTCTCTCTCTCTCTCTCTCTCACACACACACACACACACACACACACATACGCACGCACACGCACACGTGCTCTCACATAACTGAAGTTCCCTTATTTATGTCGATTTGCAGGTTGGAAGATTATGATCGGAGAAGGGAACCTATAAAGAAGCACAAATGAAAGGTATTGCACATTATTTCTTCTTCTACCTCGCTAAAGTCAAATAAACATACTTGTGATTTGCTTCATAATGGAAAAAGAAGTGACAATTTTTGCATGTGTCCAGATTTTTTTCCTCTTCTCCAAAGGAGTTTTCCTCTATGCAACATCCTTCAATTTTTCTTTATAATATACCAGATGATGGACATTGTGATAAGGGCTAGCCTCAGTGACTTGAAAGTCAGGATGTACAAGGGAAGGACCTACAAGAAAGGTGCAAGTTGGATAAAATGGATCCACTTCATCTCCAGGCTATTCACTAACTTATTTCTTTAGTAATCCAATGCATTAACATTAGTGATGACAGTCAACCTATGTCCGATTGCTCAAATTCTTAGGACCCTCGATGATCTTTCTCTTTAAAATGTCCACCTTTCTATGGTGATGAGTTTACACTCTTAAGAGCACTAACTCTCCTAATACAAATACATATTTTTTTTATAACAACAATGAGATTTTATCATCTTACAATCTCGTTCAATGAAACATAAGTTCAATTTGTGTTGTCATTTCACATTCTAATTTATCTTCATGTTTTACAACTCTTTCTAGCACAATTTTTCAGGAACCTTGGAGGCTATGGTAACACACTTAATTTCACCAATGGAAGCAGAAGCACTCACATGAGAGTTTGATTTGATGAATCAACAAACCTTTGAAGAAGATAAGTTCTTTTTAGCCTCCTAAAGACTTGGATGCGAGAAGTAAACGAGACATATTTTCTTTATTTGCTGTCCGAATTCATGTTTGTCACTTTTTACTTAAAAAACTCTACCAATATTTTATAGTGCTACTAGTGAACAATTTACTATGATGGTTTCAATTCTAAATTGGAAAGCATCATTTGCTCTCCAAGTAATGCCTATTTCCTAGTTCTTGCTACAATTATACAATATATTATAATCTGGTTAACTTTTACCATAACCTTTTCTCATGTTTAGGTTTTTTATTTTCTTTTAATATTTATAGAAAATAGGAGTAGCTACAAAATGTTAGAAATGGATGGAGAGACCTCTTCTTTTCAAAATTTCATATTTAACATGGTGTTTGATTTGAAGTAGGACTACTAATCAAGCTCTCGTGCACTAAAAAATATGGTGGAAAAGGAAAAAGGAAAATATCCTTTCCACAAATGCAATGACAATAGTGATGTTAAGGATATGGTAAAGAGGAAACAATAAATATCAAATTGTTAAAAATGAAATGTAGTACTGTATGCAACTGATATGATATATAGTTATGTATTGAATTATATATTGTATGGGAAGTTGGAACTTTATATTAGTTTCTGACTAACAATATGAAAATCTTTTTAGTTTCAAAGATAGGTCAAACAAGAATATTGATAGATGACCTAATTTTTATACTGTGTACATAGGTATGGATAATGGATCTTTAGGCACATATGTCTTTCCTTGAGTTCCAAGTTATGCCATATGCTTGAAGTTTAATTAGTTTCTTACTTTTATGGTATCTTCTCTGATGGTATATATTTTTACCACATCATTTTATTTGAATAAACAGTCTTCCTAAGTTACCCAAGACTAGTGTTCACCTTATTTCTTTTCATTATCTACTATCACCAACATATTCTGGGTAAACCTTTTTTCTTCTTGTTATCAACACATTCATCTTTACGTTTAGCGAGGGGACTATAAAGGCATTCCAAGCATCCTAATAAGTAATGATATAAGCTTAAACTTTATAAAGGTTTTAGAATCTAGCTGCCATCATTATGTAAGTGTATTTCCTACGTGTCCTTTTTTTAGTGCATTGTAATCAAAGTTTATTGATACATTTTTATTTGCTGGCATTCAATTTTAGACAAGTATTTTGGAGTAAAGTGTAATATGCTAAAACCATCAATTTGATATGAAGTTCTGAATCATTGATGAAAGTCATTTCTAGATCCAATCATGAAATCTTTGGCATCACTACAAAATTTTCAATTAGAAACTCTCAATTGTTCAAATTAAAGTGAAATCTAATATAATTATAGATCCTAATCGAAATAGGGAAGAAAGGTTAAAGTCCAGATCATAAGTAAGTTAATTATGGCAACTTATGTAGCTTTTGTTGCACAACCTTTGGAAGATAACTATTACAAAACACTTGTTAGATCTTTATCAACTTAGCCTACTTTGGTGTGTCCAACCCCACTTTTGACATGTCATTAAGTACCCACATCTGTATTTCTGTGCAAATTCTCTCTAACCTTTGATATATGCTTCTTTATAGCTTCCCTTCTTTGATCATGATCTGCCAACTTGCAAATTGGCATAAATAAAGGAACTTCATTTACATGTATGTGTGAGAGTGAGAGAGAGAGAGAGAAGAAGGACGAGAGGGAGGCTTATAAATAAATTAAATAAAAAATTTTGGTCCTTTACTGATACATAAATTAAGTTTTTAATATATATTTAAAAAGTGGGTCCCACTTGCCACGCAACAATGATGTGACATTAGGAGCCAAAAAATACAAAATGATTAAAAGTTTCTAGGTCAGTGATGAATTGGCACTTAGCAGGCGGTGGTTAAAATTTCCATTATGTTGGGGTCCAATTTTGATGTTTTCTAAATGTTAGGGTTATAATTGTTCTCTCTAGAATGTTAAGGTTAAACCTGTCGATTGGTGTAAAACTTAGGGTTAAAAGTGACCCTTTTGCCTTAACAATATAAAAGAAGGGAAACTAGTAATGACTAAGGGAGAGAAGGTCTTCCTTCTTTTTAAACACTAATTTTCTCTTGCTGCTTTGTCCTAGATGGTTCATTTGTTCTAAACTAGCTCAAAATCCAAGCTTATTTCCTGACTTAGTAGCTCACTTTCTTTAACTCCTTTCCTGCCTAACACTTTTATCTAATAGTTTTCTATTACATGAAACAAGTCATGACTCTTATCTCTTAAACACCCTCTCCTTCCTTATCCTTCAACTTTATTTCAGCCACTATTTTTCCTTCTTTTCCAAGTGCACTTCCTATCAAGGACAAGGTTACTTATACCAATGTGAAAAAAGGAGAGAATTCAACCATTATCTTGGTTTAACAATCTTGCTTGGAATAAGATAGTGGGGGATCCTACTACCTTTGATAAATTATAGTTCATCCTCCTAAATAAACCTAGAAACTTGGTCTTGCCTTCTCCTAAAATCCTTTAGATAGGTGATAAGAAATAAAACTCTTCACTAGTCAGATACTTTAAGGATATGTTACCTATTTCCCTCTTGTCCAATATTGGGTTGCTTCATCCTGGATGAAACTTGGTTATGTAAGTATATTGATAAGTGAATATGACTTGTTTTTTTAATATATTCAAAATATACTTAGCAGAAGCTGCACAAAGGGTCATTAATTTAGGATCATAACATATACAAGGGTATCCTATACTGATAAAAAAAGGACTCTTGGGTATCTTTAGACATAATTAAGCTAAATTCACTACTTACCTTAACCAATTTTTAAAAGGTTCCATTTGAGTATTAGTAAAGGCAAGCGCTAACTAGTTAGCTCCCTAGGTTGGCACATAAGCATGGATGAAAATATAGCTCTACTAACTAGGATTGGTTTTGCTCGAGTGTGTATTGATTTTCCTTTAGATAGTGATCTACCTGATATAATTAGAGTAATGAGACTTAATGAGGATGGGAACCTTATTGAAGGCATCATTACTATCATTTAACTTTAAAGTCCTTTTAAGAAAGGGTTGCTAAAGTTGCAGAAATCAAAAGCTCCTTAATAATATCAAAACTTAAATATGGAAACATATATGCCTATAGATGATACTAACACTACCAAGTAAGAACTTGCAACTGGAACATACGTCCATGTTGCTTAAGAAAGCAAAGAATATGAACCTAAAGTTACCTCAGAAACATTTAACGTACCTTTTGATCCTATTATAGAAGTCTCCCAAAGAAACTAATCTAATAAAAAGGGAAAGCATAGTAGGCAATAGTACTTCCAATCCTGATTAACTCAAGGGGTTAATTTGGAGAAATCCCCCATAAGTTGAAACTAATTCTTACAATGTTAAATCCAAAAGGAAGAAGGTAGGTCTCTCCTCTCCTAAATAAATTTTATTATATATAATGTCAGGGGATTAAACTCCCCCAATAAACAAATGGATCTCAAAGACTATCTTAGTATAAGGAAAACATATTTTATTGTTCTTATAGAGACAAAAATAAACATAGAATCTTACCAGAGGGTCTATGATTTTTAGATAAAAGTTGGAACACAATCAGTAACCACCAAGCACACTACAATGACATAATTATAGTTTCCACTAATCTTGAGGTCCTACAAATGAGAAACTTGTCATATTCTTATCAATTGTATTATAAAACTACAATATTAAGCTCACAAACACCTTTAACAATCACTTTAGTTTTAAAGAAACAAACTATGGAAAGACTTGGAGCTAACTCTAACATCCCTTGGATTCTGGTAAAGGATTTTAACTACATTATGAATCCATTAAGGCACAAGTTAATACAAAATTTTCTTTTACCAAATGTTAAGAATTAGGACATCTAACTAGCTTCTTAGGCTTGAATGATCTTAACTACATTGTTCATTAATTTACATGGCCCAATAAGCAATCAAGTACCCTCTTCATAAAAAACAAATTAAATAGAATCATGGTTAATTTGAGTTGACTAAGCTACTTCCCTAAGAGTTTTGTTATTTTTAGTAACCACTTATTCTTGTATCTCACACCAATAAAGGTAGAGCTACTTTTAAAATTTTCAACTCTTTTCTCAAGCACCCTTAGTTCAATGAGATTATTAGGAGAGGAATGATCATTAATTTCATTGGTTTATATGCTTACTAAATGTTCGAGAAACTAAAAGTAATAAAAATTAATTTAATTAGAGAACAAATGAGTAGTGTTGATAATACGGATATGAATGAAAAGCAAGCATTTGAAAAGTTTGACAAATGTCAAAATGAGAAAGAAACGGGACCCTTCCATCCCCTCTCTCAAACTCCAAGAAATTATAGAGTTAAGAAAGTACATATATACATTAGAGGTCCCCAATTCACAATTAAGGTAGAAATCAATAATCCAATGGCTTAAGGAAGGTGATAACAACACTATAATTTTCTACAATGTTATAAGAGGTAAAAGAAATAGAAATAAAATCTTTAGACTCAGAGATACTAAAAGCAATGAGGTAAGGTATCCAAAAAAGATCAAAAGTGTTGATCTCGAGAATTTAAAAGGAACTTTGATAACATTGAGAAGAGTGAAACCATCTTCCCTCCTTACTTACTTTGAGGGCTCTTTGCCTTCTTATCATCTCAGTAAGCTTACTAAGAGCATTACTTCAAAGGAAATTAAGACTACTTTTTTCATTTTACACCCTGACAAAGCCCTTTGACTAGATGGCTTCAATTTCATATTCTTTCAAGCTACTGGGGATTCAACTGTACTTTTAATCATTAACACGCTTGTAGGAGTTCTTCAACTTAGGGAGAATTCTAGTTGAACTAAACAAGACATATCTATACTTGGTCCCAGATAACAAACTCTTCTAATTTGAATGACTATATGCCTATTTCATATTGTGATATGATCTACAAATTGATCTTTAAGATATTGGCTAATAGGTTAAAGGTTACTCCTAAAATCTCATTAAATTCTGTCAGCATGCTTACATAAATGGAAGGTGCTTCAGTGACAATATTCTTATAGCTTAAAGGTTATACGGGTGTTATAAAAAAACTAATAAAATTTATTCCTTGAAAATTGATTTTACAAAGGCCTTTGACTTTGTGAATTGGGAATTTCTTAGGGAGGCTCTTCTTGTCTTTGGTTATCCTGATAAGTTTATGAAATGGATTTTAACTTGTATAAATTTAACTTCTTACTTTGTTATAGTTAATGGAGAACCCACAATGATGTTCAAAGTGAGGACTTAGATAAGGTCACCCTTTATCATCATATCTGTTCACCGTATGTATGGAGATTCTCTCAATGATCACTGTCTTACATATTAATAGAAAACTTAAATTCAAATATCACTTTAGATACGGTAAGCTTAAATTCTCATAGCTTTCTTTTATAGATGACCTATTAATGTTATATGGGAATAATGACTCATCTATGATAACTCTTATTCACTCCCTACAGAAATTTTAATATGGACAAGAGTTCCCTCATCATCTCTAATGGTTACATTACTAACAACAATATTCTTATAGCTTCTATGGGTTTTAATATTGTCAATACCTCTTTCAAATATCTAAGAGTTTCTTTATAAGCTAAAAGACTAATATTATTATTCTCCCCTAATTAGCTTTATTCAAAATAGAGTTCAAGATTAGTATAATAAATATCTTTCTTATGAGAGAGGAGCTAATTATCCACTACCATTCTAGGTAATCAATACAACTACTAATGTTCTCATATTGCCATCTATGTGGGAGTTATGAAGGCCATTTATAATTTGATTAGGAACTTCATATGGAATGATTCTAACTCCTTAAATAAAATTCTTTGTATTAAGGAGAACTAGATTTGCTATCCAAAATATTGAGTAGGTGTGGGATTCACATCTGTTAGGAAAATGAGAAAAATCTTTTTAGCTAAAAGGATATGGAAACTATATATAGAAAAAAGAAAACCTTTAGGTGAAATGCATACATTGTTACTACTTGAACAAAACAAGCTTTGGACCATTCCTTTTAGCTATATTCAGTCTTAAACCTTTCAAAAAATTTTAGTATCAGGGAACGAGTTCCACCTAGGATTGTCTATATGATTAGGAATGGTAAAACAACATATTTCCAGTTAGATGGCACGTATTAGGTCCTTCATTTAGGGTAGTGATACCTCACATCTTAAGGCTATTATTCTTGGAGAAACTAAAGTTCAAACTCTTGTGTTAAATAATAGCTAGACTTGACTATATTATTCAATAGGTAGTGATACTATAAGTAGGAACTAGTTAGCTTACTCGCCTGACAAATAAAAGGAATACTACATTACTCATATTGCAGATAAATCCATGAAATTTACCTTTGCCTCATGCAGGAAGCTGCTACTAGACTCAGTCCCTCCAATCTTATATTACAAGCTTTTTTTTAGGTTCTCACATTCTACCTTCACAATCCTTCATCCTATGGTTATTTTCTTTGGGAAGGTTGAAAACTAAAGATAGACTGAAACCTAGTGCAAATAGCTTAGAGTGTGCTTTATGCTCCTACTCCTTTGAATGTTGAATCATTTATTCTTTGAATGCACCTATTCCTCTATGCCTTGTTCATAGTTAATTCATTTATTCAATGTTCAAATCATAACCTCTAGTTGGATTAACATATTGGATTGTGTTCTGATATTAAAGCTGAGTTATAATGGTGATTTAAAACACTTCATAATGGCCTTTACTACGCTAGCATATTTTATTAAGAAAGAAAGGAACTTAAGAATTTTTTGCATCCATATAGGAATTCTAGAGGAAAATAGCTTAAGGATTATGCAAAAAATTAGGCTATTTACCATGACTAAGGAGTCTACATTTAATCTATTTGTTGAGATTTGCCCTAAGCTCTTTATTACCTGATTTGTGCAATTCCCTCGAATATTATTAGCTTCTCAGGTTCCTCTCTCCTTTTGGTCAGGATTATCTATATTTTGCTTTATAATTTTGTAAAACCTAGTTGTACTTCTTACTTGTTTCATTTATTAATACAATTAATTAATTTAAAAAATTTAGTTAACTTCTTTGAAAAGAATAATATTAACTTGATGTTAATAAAGCATTGAAATCAAATACACATGTTAATATCATGTTTATAAGATACCTCGTCATTAACCATAGTTTTTGACTTAACCATAATTACCCTATAAATTCAAAACTATTAGCATGCTTATCTTTTGTTATCAGAGAGATAATATTAATTTATACCCTACAAGTAACTGGTTAATTTTAATTTTTATAGTTGATGTATAAGATAAAGTCTATATGATAAATTTACACTATAAATAAAATTATGATGAGATTATAATTATTCGATTAATGTTATACTTATATATTATCCCTAAATTTATAATAGTTGTTGTTTTATTAAGACTATGCATTAGCAGAGCGTAAAAAGACTATAACATGTTTTGTTTCTTCTATATAAAGGAAGTAGTTGATCTTATGAACAAAAGAATACAGATACTTAAACAAACTTGTGGGTGTTTGTTAGACAATAATTTTATTAAATTAAATTAATATGACAATTTTCATTTGGAATATTATTTGTATGTCTATAAAAATTCTCATGATGATGACGACAAAAGTAATCCTTTGACTTGAGATATATAAATTCTTCGATATAAAGATGATTATGTTTTTATATTACTTATAACCTATCCTAGTTAATGGTAGCTCAATTGGTAGTCATTAGATATAATATGAACTATATAGAGGTAGTTAAGTGATTAATATATGATTCATTACCCTAAAGTGATTAGGGAGAATGTTTTATTATTCTTGATCTGTATTGATTCGGGAAGTCCTTATCTATGGTTAAATGGAACTTTAAAAATATTTTTAAAATCTCATTAATAGGATTATTTATTAATGGTTGAGAACTAGTATGATTACACTCAAATAAAGTAGATATTAATTTTTGCTCTATTTTTAGTTAGAAAACTATATGATGAAAGGATTAAATTATTTAAAACATTACATACGAAAAAAATTAGACAAAATTACTTTGAAATTCCTAATATTTGGGTGGTAATTATGCATTGCTAGCAACTAGTCTTGATATATGGTATATAAATTGTTTAAATTAAAGGAGTTTAATTTAATTAACTCTAAACATGATTAAGATTATTTTATACCTATTACTAACATATTTAGAAACTAAATAGGTTACAACAAGTCCAAGTTGTATCATAAATAAGCTAGATTCCAAAAGCCATAGCACTCCTTACTTACCCCTCTTTATGCCACTTATAAAGATCTGCCATTTTGTTTGTATAGATAATGTTAGATGTCAAATGTATGTGTGGTTTGAGTGAAACTATAAGAAAAAATCACTTAATAAGGTCCAATGTATTTTTATGTTTTATTATGGTCATGCGTTATGGTCATGCGTCATTCATCTTAAATAATTTAAAGCGATCTTAACTATCATATTCAAACAAAGTTTTTTTATATTTATTTCATTGCGCTAGATCAGATCCTAGTCCAATTTTCCAACATATAACGTTACATTTCTTTAAGAGATACTCCAAAATATAATGATATATTGTATTGTAAAGGATCGTTGACATAAATAAGACATTAAATGATGCATAACTTTAGATAAGCCTAATAGTAGACTAGTAGAAATTGGTCACAAAAGGCGCATATAAACTTTCCTGTCGTGTAATATCGTTTGTTCTATAATCTGAGCCTTTGCACTTTATAATAAAATACATTTTCAAAATCTAGAGAGACTAAAATTAGAGTGATGGTTATAAAAATGTTTAATACTTCAAAATTATCCAATAAGTCTTACATCTAAACGTGGGTTCTTATTCTATTGTACACAGCTTTTAAAAGATCAACAATTTTCCTATACTTCATATATTTTTTATAGTACTCTGATTTTCTTTGTAATTGGTTGTAGTTATCGAAGCATTATTGTCAACATTGAAGCGTTTGTTTACATGTTGTAAAGGAAATCACATGAACCGAATGAGAAACTTTAAGTTTGTCAGAATAAACATTTATAAATCCTGTAAGGAGCTTTTTGAAAACCAAACATAAATAATGAACTGATTCAGAATACTTTGGTTATGGTCATTTTTAGCTGTAAATATGCTTTCTTTCTTGTCTGGTTCTTAACTCGTACATGAGGCTTGCTTGTAAAGAACTTATTGTATTTTTTCATATTAATTCAATTTACCTTTTAAAAATTAAAAATTTCATTCAAATTTTATTTAAGTTCTCATTTTTCATATGTGATCCATATTTCTTTAAATAATTAATAATTATTTTTTATTTTTAATTAAACAAAATCATTAAAATTCTTACTATTTTTAATTCGTCATATTTATATCTCATTATTTATATAAAATAGAAATAAATATTTAATATGCAATTTTATTAATAATCCTTTATATTATATTATTTATTAAGGATTAGTTTTAAATGATAGTGAGTAATTCTTTCATTGTAGTTTGTATCGTATAATAATACCAATAAACGAGATGGTTAATAAGGTAAATGATTTATATATATTTAATTTTTATTATTTATACTCTACTTTGTGTTTACAAATAATTACTTTATATACTCTAACAAAAATAAATTTATAGATAATTATTAATAGTAATAACTACTTAGCATGAGTATTGAATTTGAGAGACTATGGAGATAAGAAAAATTGTACAATATTTGCATTAATTCTAAACGGTGGATAAAAAAATAAATTAGCACTAGTTGGTCTTATGTATTAATAAGACATGAAAAATTGATTAATACTAACTTTGAATTTAAAATTAATATAAGATAAAAATGTAATCATTATTGTCGTTAACTATAGTTGTTGATACAATAAGATAATATTGATGAATAGTTAAAAGCAAATAATTTAATGGAATATAAAAACTAATAATAATTATTAATAAAATATGATAAATAATATTATTTAATTATTAATTTATCATATTTTATATCATTAATTATATTAAATAGTATAATAATAAAATAATTATAGCAAATTATGATCAATTAATTTAGAAAATAAATTAAAAATAAAATTGACAAATAGTTCATTTTATTTTATTATTACTAAAATCAAAAAATATAATTTCAGTTGAAATAATTTATTATCATTTTAAAGTGATTAATATACTTACTAATTTCTGATAAAATGAAATTGATATTATATTTTAAATATTTTAATATAGTTAAATAGGTGTAAATATGATAAATCAATAAAATAATAAAATATATAGATTATATGTTAATATGACTATAATAAAAATCATTAATCATTTATAAAAAATTATAAAATATAAAAAAGTAAATATCTTATTTATTAATATTGTTACATAATAAATAAAATTAATGAAATAATTAATTTATTATTACATTAAACTAATAAATAATATAAATAATAGATAATACAACAAATTAATAAAATTAATTAATGATTCATATTAAATATTAATATTCTAATACAAGTAATGATATATAAATATGAAAATGGCAAAAAGTACTTGAACTTTAAGTTAAATTATAATTTAACATTTTAGAGCATTTAAAATGAATTCTAATATTTGTAAAACATTCAAAATAAACCATGAGCCCATGAAAATTTTTATGAAATTGAGTGTTCATCTGTTATATGCTAAGTTAGTGATAATGTAATATGATTTTTATATTTTTATAAATAATATAGGTTCCATGCTACTATGCATATGCCACGTGTCAGCATGAGACTCATTTTTAAAATAATAAAAATTATTTAAATTATTTTTAAGAAATTTGATTATATTGTTAATTCATAATTAAAATTAATTAACATTAGTTAACCTAAGTAATATTACTTATTCATAATAATCTTTTCTTATGTAGCAGTTTTTTTTCTTTTTAACCTTTAGTTCCTTTCTACTTTTCAAGTCACCATATTGACGGACTCCAAGTTTAGCTCGGTGTTGATAGGCAAGGTACTTGGCTGCCTTTCAAAGATAAGATTAGCCAGCTATTCAATATAATTTTCTAAGTTGTAGATGAAGACTTGTTAATTTCAAAGAGATGTTTCAGTACTTTGAAAGCGATCCTTAAATACAATAATAAATTTTGTCATGACTTCCTTAAGACTTGGCTTTCTTTCTTA
The DNA here is from genome assembly GCA_025504915.1 of Erythroxylum reticulatum. NCBI lineage: Eukaryota > Viridiplantae > Streptophyta > Magnoliopsida > Malpighiales > Erythroxylaceae > Erythroxylum > Erythroxylum reticulatum. The sequence goes on from JANSVA010000007.1 coordinate 3,351,226, forward strand.
CCATTACTGCTAAAATTAGGTGGAATTTGATTATTCCATAAAAAGTTTTAGTGGGTCCTTTACTCTATATTATAAGTACTATGATAGGGATTATATTAAGATCAATTCCCCATAAAGTCAACTTAATCATCAGTCCTGCGTTGTTAGGTACTTAACATTCATTATTGGGCTGTCTACCATAACAAATGTCAAAATGCATCACTTATACCAGTTGAGCTACCTAACTTATATTGTTAAGCTTCTTATTTAACTCTTTCAATTTTGTCTCTACTGTTGTCACCATATCTATATTATGCATATAACTTGACCTCACTTTTGGTCTTAGATTTTCCTACAAATAGTTATTTATGAAAAATATTTTTAATACACTCTTGTAATTCCTTAAACATATTTGAGATGGTAGTCTTATCTGAAGATGCATCAATCAATTACTTAGTTGGATAGCTCAATCCACTATAAAATATTTTCGTCTTCTATCCCAAATTGAGTCCACGGAATAGGCACTTTCTTAATAGCTTCTTCCATCTTTACCACATTTCATATAATGTTTCTCTTTATTAGAAGGAGAATAAATCATTTCTAAATCTTACTACTGGTGTTGGAGGAAAATACTTGACTAAAAACTTCTCTGCATGCCTATTCTAGGTGGAAATGGATCAAGCAAATACTTTAACTATGATTTTTCTTTATTGCTCAATATAAAAGGGAACAACTTCAACCAAATCACATTCTCTAAGACTCCATTAATCGTAAGATAGTTATAGATCCCAAAAAAGTTGGCAATATTCACATTTAGTTTCTTATCCTCTAGCCTATTAAATTGAATAAGATGTTGAACCATTCAAATTATATTAGGCTTGATCTTATATTTAGGCTTGATCTTAAAATTATTGATCTTTACTCTTGAATTAATAATACAGATTTTAGCCTATTGAGTGATGATCTAGCATAATCCCCTATAATGCATAGTTCTTCCTATCCTAACAATGTGTTTGATTATTTTAATTTAGCCAACAAATATAAGATTAAGAAAGAAAGTTTTGAAATATATAAATAAATAAATAGATTACTAAAAATAAAGTATTCTTAATATCTTATTCCCCAGAAAATATTTCAAAAACTTGATTTATGATATATGCATCTGATTAAAACTATTTTAAGGATCACCAGGAAAATGTGCATATCTTTTTTAAAGTATAACATAAACGAATACGAGTTTCGATCTTACAAGGATTACAAGTACTAATATTATCGAATCTAAAAAATGAATGATTGAATTCATAGAAGTGTAATACCCTCCCATATATATTTTTCCACCCATCTTTTCTATTTTTTATTTTTACCCCTTAAAGGTTACTATTTATGAAACCATCCTCTTCCTCTATTCTTCACCTTTGATGACTCTAACTAGCTAACTAGATATACCAATCAACTCCACTCTTCAATCCTTTCATAGCCATAGCCATTTTACTTTATAACAATGCCAGAATCGGTGTTCGTTACCAACAACCATCACCACCATTTGGACTCCCAACATGTTAGGAGAAAAAGAACTTTGGTCTCATCACCGATCATTGCCTATATCGTTGTTGAATGACGAAAATAGAGGTTAGGGATCCAAAATTATTTTTCTTTAATTCATTGAGATTATTTAAGAATTCGAGTCTTGCTATTATATAAGTTGTTCTACCATTCAAGAGATTTCTTTTGGTATAAAGATCGTTGAATATTAACATTGAGAATGTTTTGGTCACTTAGAGGAATATTACAATGACTGCAGGAATATTTCAGTTACTGGAGATATTGTTCCAATGACCTTCTTGTGAAGAGTTTTTTTTAATAAATTATGCTCAACATTTATCACTTAAAAACCATAGTAAAATTCTTAACGATTTGTGAAATCAAAATCATATTAAATATGTTGCAAACAAATGTGCAATTATACGGATTGACTAATGAAGATCTTAACGCTCATATAGTTAATTTTATGAAAATATGTGATACTTTCCGATATCATGGGATGTCAAAAGATGCCGTTAGGATGAGGGTCTTTCCTTTCACGCTAAAGGATAGAGCCAAGGCATGGAATCATTTGTTAAGTCTCACAAATATCACAACTTGGTAGCAGTTGGTGTGTGCGTTCTTGGATAAGTACTTTCCTCTCACGAAGACTGTGAAGTTGATAAAGGAAATCACCAATTTCAAACAAAGTGATGGGGAGTTGCTTTATAAAGCATGAGAAAGATATAAGGATTTGCAAAGGAGGTTTCCTCACCACAATTTACCCAAGGAATTCCTATTGCACACCTTCTACAATAAAGTTACTCCATCCACATGAGGCACCATAGATGTAGCATCTGGAGGATCTCTAATGAGGAAGATGGTTGAGGAAGCAGAGGAGTTGTTGGGGGAGATGGCAAGTAACAATTGTCTTTAGATGATGGACAAAAGTAGACAACATACAACTCTCTGAGAGCAAAAAGGAGCCATAACTATTGACTCAATAATGAAAATGAAATCCAAAATCGATAACTTAACTCAAAAGTTTAACAACATAAAAGCTCCTGTCAAAGCCATTCAGTAGAGATGTGAGTTGCGTGGATAAGAAAACTATGATACCATCGAGCAAAACATCAAATCGGAGTTACTTAATTACATGGGAGCATAGTTTGGTCAAGGCGGGGGGGGAATAATCCTTACTTAAACACGTATAATCCTGATTGGAAGAACCACTTAAACTTTTCTTGGTTAAATAATGCAAAAGGTCAATTTTGATCTTAAGGGCCATATGGATTCCAATAGGAGAAACACAACTCCACGGACTTTAAGATGGATAAAATATTGGAAAAGATTGGGAGTATGAAGGACGCTCATATTTTTAATACCATTATCGCTACTCTAAAAAAGAGAAGTAATAATCTTAGCATGGGATATTTGGTTATTGTTATTGCTGCTTACTATGGTGTTGATAGCAAAGGATTATGTAAGGACCCAAATTATCGACACTATCGTGACCTTTGATTTTGAGACATAAGTCTCTTCTGTTCTAATAATGGTATCTTCAATTCTAGTCATGTTACCCACCTCTGTAAAAAGGATTAACAAGCTAACTTATTTTGTATTCTGATACATGTTCAGTTTTGTTATAAACAAGTACTTTTATGATATAAAATAAGTTCTGATTTGATATAAGACATATCCTGATCTGATACAAGTTATATTCTTTTCTGGAAGAAATATATCCTGTTATGATTCTTGAACATTATGCTTTGATGTTTATATGTCTTGTTTTATATTAATGAATCATATTCTTTTATGAGACACAAAATGTTTGAATTGCTCTATAATATGAACAATTAAAGATTGTTGGTGATATGATATGATTATGTACATATGAACGCTAGACGACTATTAGAGATAGTCGTTACTTTATATCTTGTTTAGTTATTCCCCACTAGGCTATATGCTTAGCACGGTGGTTTTGCCTCCATTTAGGTTCTGATAAGAAGGTTTAAAGATTGGAACAAAGACAACTGTAATGGATAAGAAGAATATATTATATTTTGGAAATGTTAGCTTGTTTTTTATTTGTACTCCATATGTTGAGACATATTGTATTTTGATGTAAACGATTTGTACTAACCCTAATACAGGTTGGCTTTTGAATTTATGGCATGTATTTTGAAAAGTACAATATGTATGAGATATGTTATGTTTATAAAATAACATATAATGATATGTAATGTATGTTTGCTTGAGTTTCTAGAAGTGTTTTGAAATGTTTGGTATGTTTTATTTCTGTTTTATGTGGCATGTGCATATCTTGCTAGAGGGTATATGGGTGTTACAGACTAACTGTATGATTTCCTGAGTTTCTTTGTTATAGACATCTATCGAGGTTTGAAATCATAGAGGTCCACCATGTGGAACTCGAAATTGTCAACTTGAAATCTCATGTGAAGAATAGGGTAGGACAAGCCGTTTTGAGCTCGGCACCATTGCAGTAACATATTGGGAAATCGACCAATGAGGAATTTGAAGAAGAAGAAGCCAACAAATGGGAGTTGGTGCTTAATGCCATCTCAAACAATACCAAACTACTAAAGGAGGTCAGAGATGAACAACACTGACAACGTCAAGGCATTTGAAGCATTTAGAAATCCTTCGTTGCTAAAGGCATAAAGATTCCACCTTCGACACCATCATCATCACCACCTCAATCGCCATGACAGGTTCTTATGCTCCAACCCTTGTCTTTTTTATTTTATTTTTATGTTTTTCTAGTTATTTTGTTTTATTCCCACCTTGCTTGTTGTTTGTTCTTCTCATATTGAGGAAAATGTGTTGTCCAAGTGTGGGGAGGTGTACACTATTATTTTATTTTGAGTGTGAATTTGCATATCATATGTCAGTTTTTGTTAGGTTTTCATGGTGTGAATCGTGTGAATGTGTCAATGGCTACGACTTAACAGAATTACTTTAGCTTTGAACATAGTTAGCTAACATAATTATTATCTTTTGCAATTTGTAATCTAGGTATTTTTAGTTAAATATGCATGTTAATTAGGCTCTGTTGTTAATTTGCTCACCTTAGGAAATTTTTACATACATTTATAATCATAGGTCAATTGAATAAGTAATGTTGTTAATATCTTTTCATGAAAATGATCATGTAAAGAAATGAGGTAGGCAATAAAATGTGAAAAAATGTATATCTTAAGCAAATAACTATTCTGTTAGCCTTCGAGTTATGAATAGAGCTAATAGCCATTTGAGAATGTGATGTAGATAAGTAACCAGGAGACATTCATCACAAATGTTGGACCCCATTTTTTGAGTCTAACGATCACTCTGATACCAAATAATTGTTAGCGCCTAGGTCACGATATCTATTATGAGGCTCTGATTTCTCAAAAATTTCAAACTTCAAAAAATTTTAGTTTAGCAGTGGCGGGTTCGCCACAGCGAAGTCCCCCAATTTTAAAATAGAAACCCTTCAGGAAAGGTTCGCCACGGTGTACTCTGGGGCTCGCTGTGGTGAAACCTTAAAAAAAAAACCAGATCACCAACATTCAACATCAAACATACATACATTCATACAATTGTTTCAACATAACCATTTTAACAAAGAAGTTAACTATGAACATACACAAACGAAACTTCTTCAATTCATCATTTCATTACTAAAGCAAAAGAGTTTGAAAAACTTTATTTACATATCAAAAGCCACACCATTGGCTTATTACAGAATACAAAATGCACATGATACAACTGAATGCTTATGCTTAATATGATTCTAAACACCAAAAGTTTCTGAGCTAACTTAATTACTAAGGGGCCATTAGGTTCCACTTTTATTTTTTTGTTGTTGTTTTTGGTTTTTGTTTTTGATTTTTGTTTATGTTTTTTCCTTAAAAACAAAAACCTATTTGGTTGAGATTTCTAATAAAACTGAAAACAAAAATATGTTTGGTTTTATTATCATATTTCTATTTTTTTTGTAATTATAATATTATGTGTAATAATTATAATTACACATTAATTGTATATAATAAAATTACATAAATTAGAAATTATTCATAAATTATAAATTATATTAAGTTGTTTTAATCAATAAAATATGTACATCATAATTAACAAAAAAATAAAATATGTCAATCATACTTTAATTCCTGAAAAACATAATAGTACTATCATTTACAAAAAGAAACATAAATCAATTAGAAATAAT
>JANSVA010000007.1:3357056-3367507 GCA_025504915.1 Erythroxylum reticulatum
AGCCTGGCAGACCTTAGCCACCTTCCCTTCACTCAGTATTTGGTTGGACCAATGCAGAAGGAGTATTTGATTAGGGAAAGGAAGCACGTTAGCGCTTGGTGGGATGATATTAGCAACAGGCCATCATGGAAGAAGGTCCTCGAGCTCTAAAGGTTCCACCAGAATTTGAGTCTGCTGGTGTGCAGTAATGGTTTTATATAGGACTAGTACCCTTCGGTTGGTAGTCTAAAGGTTCCGCCTGAATTTGAGTCTGCTGGTGTGCAATAAATGGTTTTATTCCCTTCGTTTGCTTGCTTTATCTCATTATATGTAGTGTGGTGGTTTCCATTACCCAGTATGTATCCTATTCCATATAATGTCAATCGCATATTGAGTGCTTGGTGGGATGATATTAGCAACAGGCCATCATGGAAGAAGGTCCTCGAGCTCTAAAGGTTCCACCAGAATTTGAGTCTGCTGGTGTGCAGTAATGGTTTTATATAGGACTAGTACCCTTCGGTTGGTAGTCTAAAGGTTCCGCCTGAATTTGAGTCTGCTGGTGTGCAATAATGGTTTTATATAGGACTAGTACCCTTCGTTTGCTTGCTTTATCTCATTATATGTAGTGTGGTTGTTTCCATTACCCACTATGTATCCTATTCCATATAATGTCAATCGCATATTGAGTGCTTGCCTGCGTTCTATAAAAACAAAATCGGCCAAACAAGTTTGTGTCACAATTTATAAGGTGAGCTAGATCTAGAAGCATTTGAGAGCAAGAACAAGCAAGAGAAAAAGCAAAGGACCTTTTGAATATCTCTAATTTCATAGTCGTAAATTGAACATTATATACAAGTAACCAATCCACAAGCCTTCCAACGTGATGGAGTATGGTTTCTTGACGAAAAGGTAATCTTAAATCCTCTTTCTCCAATAATTCCTCTCATTCTATCTGAAGTACATGAGAACCCAATTGGAGGCCATTTTGAGTTCTTCAATAGTCCCGTTTTTGCTCTTGATGAAGATCAACAAACAATTTTCTTAGCCATAATGCTTGACATGCTAAAGATGTTTCTAAAATATACTCTGCTTCCACTAATGATAGTGCAACAATTGATTGTTTTCTTGAAATCCAAGAAGTAGCATAGCCCAAAAGTTGTAGTTCTGGCAATATAATATATGACCTTCTTAGCTGTTTAAAGATGATGCTTAGTAGGGCTATGTATAAATCTCGAAATGACTCTAATGACAAAGATTATATTAGGACGAGTGTGGGTCAAGTAGATTACACCTCTAAGTAAGCTATAAAAATAGTTCACATATGCTTTCTTAGTATTATCAACCAACTATAACTTCCACATTCATAAAAGTGTCAATCACTTTGCAATGCATGCTATTTCTTTTTAGACGGTTAACAACTTATCTTCTTTTTGAAATAAAGATTTTATCTTCTCCTTGCTTCAATTTAATTCCAAAAAACAGTGGAGTAGACTTAAGTATGTTATTTCAAACTCGTTCATCATGCAACATCAAAATTCACTTATAAGAGAGTAAGAGGAACTCTTATATATGTCATCAATATACAAGAAAACAACTAAAAAATCATGTCGATGCATTTTCACGTATAAGGTTAGTTCATTCATTCATTCTTCCAACCCATTTTCTCTAAAATATACATCTATATTATTGTATCACGATCGTGGGACTTGTTTGAGCTTATAAATTGCTCTCTTTAGCTTGTACACCTTCTCTTTTGCTTCTTTTGCCACAAAACTATCTGGTTGACCCATGTACACTCCTTTTTTCCGAGTCACCATTAAGAAATACCAACGTTATATCAAATTGATAAACCTTCCACTTATGTAAACAAAGCCATTATAGCCCTTACTATATAAAAACAAGCATCTGCTGAAAAAAGTTTCTTTAAAGTCAATACTTTGTCATTAAGAATACTCTTTTGCTACCAATTTGGCCTTGTATTTTTCACTCTCATATTAGCATTGTATTTTGTTTTAAACGCCCATTTCAAGCTAATAACATTTTTTTTCCTTTTGTTAAATCCATTAAATCCCATATTTCATTTTTAATTGCTATCAGCTCATCTTCCATTACAACCCTCCATTCTCTTTTTGTTGAAGCCTCTTTAATGCGAGTTGGATTGTTGCACCAAATAGCGAAAAGGTACAAGTTTCATAAAGTTTTGCAAGTGATCTAAACTTCTGTAGGATTCTCATTTGAATATTCAGAATCAGGTGCTCTTATTGTTGAAATACTCCCATTGGACTTTTTTTAAAAAAAGTTTGTATTTAATTATAGCAAAAGCTATTACACGATCCTAAACAACAATCATACACCTTGAATCAAGAGAAGCTAAACTAAACATGATATATGTAAAAAAAAAAACAAAAATTTGCATCAAAGCAACCAGTTTACTCTAAGTTCTTAGTTAACTGTGCTTTCCTTATCGTTGGCAATAATAATAGCTCCTATCAAGTTCACAATTTGGTTAGCAAGTTGATGTTTTTGCAATTCCTCACTCTTGTATAATCACCTGTTCCTTCTTAGCCAAATGGAATAAATGACCATTTGGGCTAATGTTGCTACTATTTAAGTTGCTACTATTTAAAAAGTTTATATTAGCAATGGAAGATGGATTTATTGATTTATTCAAAGCATCTTCTTATAAGATTTTTTATAATATACTACTGGTTCCCTATTCCCAACATTAACTTCATCAAATTCTACATCTCTTCTAATAATGATCTTCCTTGTTATAGGATTATATAGTCGAAAAGCTTTGAATTGTAGCAATAACTAGAAAATATAAATTTTTTTAAAGTTTTTATCATGCTTACATAGTTGTTGAGAACTTATTAAAACATATGCTATACAACCAAACTTTTAGATGTTTCATTGGTGGCTTTGAACCTTTCCAAGATTTAAAAGGTGTCTAATACATGACTACTCTAATAGGTGATATTCAATAAGTAAACTACAACATGAATTGCCTCACCCCAAAAAGATTTGTAAGGTTTTGACTTTTCAACATGCTTCTAACCATCTCGATTACAGTTTGATTATTTTTCTTTATAATCCTATTTTGCTATAGAGTATAAGGTGATATCAATTCCACGTGGACACCATATGCTTCATAAAAAATGAAATTCTTAAGATAAAAATTCTTCACATTTATATGTATAAAAAACTATAATTTTTTTACCACTCTAATTTTCTACCAAACTCTTAAAATTTTGAAGTCAATATGTAGTAGAATCATAACTCACATATTTTGCCTATAAAGACAAGCACATTTTCAGCTTTAACATTATCTTAATTAGAATATATCTTAACTTATCTATTATTGTAATCTAGTCAAAAGTTCTTATAGTAAACATCTTATAGATGTACTCACATTGTAATCATTTGCCTCTATAACTTGTATTTGATTACCTTTATGGATTTAATACATTATTCATTTTAAAAAAGCTTTTAATTTAAACTTTAGGAAAATACCTAACTCATATAGCTATAATCATTAGTATAAAACATTGATTACTACTAAGAGATAGAACCACACAAATTTGCATGTATAAGGTTAAGACAATTGGAGGCTCTCCAAAACTTCCCTATAGTAAAGGATCTTCTATGTTGTTTTCCATACATATAACTTTCACAGACATTGTAAATGGACTCTAATTTTAATAGACCAACCACATATCATGTTGACTTAATAATCTTAATCTAGTCATAATCAAATGCCTATAATGCAAATTCCACAACTTAGATTTGTCTTTGTCAAGTAGCTAAAGCACATTTGATATTTGAACTTTCAAAAGGAAATATTTTATTTGGTTTCATATGAATATTGACTAATATATGACCTATCTTTTTGCTCTTAATAATATCTATATCGTCATCAAACAAGACAAATAATCCACTAGGACGCAATTATCCAACACTAAGCAAGTTGTCATCACCAAGTTGAATCTGTTTCTTTTTAGTTGTATCCAATTTTTTAAATTTTGATAGTCATATGAAAAGAGCACCCACTATCTATAAACCATACACTAGCTTCTCTTTTAGTGTCTACAAAAAAAAGCCATAAAAAGCATGCTCTCCTTTCCCTGTGTAACCAACTTGATTATCTTTAGCCTAGTAATTTGCTTCTATATGGACAAACTTATGACAATGGTAAAATTGTTCCTCACTTTTACTTCCACCATGTTTGTATTGAATTTTACCTCTACTACATCCTCCACCTTTAGACCTGGCTCTGTCATATCCTTGCGCTCCTTGTTCTAATCCCTCCTTATTTTGAAATGGCGACATCCTTTATTTGGAAGGCTTTTTCTTCATTTATTCCTAGTAACTTGTTAATTTGTGACTCATGAGCTTATAGAGACCCCATTAGTTCATCGAATGAAAAAAAATACTTAAATGTTTTGACTTTTTAATTGTAGGTACAACATGATCAAACTTTTGGAGGTAGACTTTTTAACACTTTAGCAACAATCTATTAATCATTGACATCTTTTCCATATGGTCATTTGATTTACAATTCCTATAATTTTTGATAAATACTCTTTCACCAATTTATTATTTTCCATAAAATACGTCTTAAAATCTTGAAGAAGACTACAATTTCACAATAGTTACTCTTAATGTACCTTAAAATTCCTTCTTCAAAGTGTCACATGCATCATTTAAAGTTCTAACTATAACAATACAAGAAAAAAAAAATCTCATGTATTGCTTGTTAAATATAGAATAAGGTTTTAGCATCCCTCTTCTTAGTTTCCTACAATTGTTCTTCCTTGTTTTGATATGTATCTATGTTATCAACAAATCCATATTCAACCAAGTATTGTAGATCTTCTGAATTTAATACAATTTTTATTTTGATACTCCAATACTCATACTTGTCTCCATTAAAAAGGGCATGCTTGGTGATGAAGAAGGTGAAATTCTAAATCTTGCTAAAGTTATTGTAAACACTCATACTTTCTTAGTTTCCCATTAAAACACTTAAGTGACTTTGATACCAAGAATGTTAAAAAAGAACATAGTGAAATGGAATATATGCATGAAGGAAAAGAAACTTCAAAGGATAATTTATTTAATGAAAAGACATTTTTTTATAACCTTACAAACTCAGAATGATTCTTAACTGCATTCCCACTAAAGCCACAATTCTATAAAGTAAGACCCCAAATAAAGGTATAACTTGATAAATGTAAAGAAGTCTCATTAATTTATTTATGCTCATTCCAAGTTCGAAGTACCATTTGTACAAATAAGAATCCCCTTCATTACATTATTTCTTCTCCATATAGATAGATAGAGGATCTTTATGGGATAATTACTTAGAAATACATTTTGTGCACCAACACTTCCTATCTAATAGAAAAAGATCCCAAGATCTTGAATAGATCTTACTTGGGATTGCAAATCCCAAGTTTGTCTATAAATAATAGATCGAATTCTATTTTTTTTCTAGAATTGATTTCTTCTGTGTAAAACTAATGAATAGAGCCTCATTGGTAAGTGATGCAAGATCTTGTACATTGTAACCCATAGTTATAGACCCGAATCCAAGAAGATTTTTCAATATAATAATTAAAAGATTAATCTAACCTCCATAATTAAAGAGATATTTTGAATAATATCCAACAATGGCTTTTACTGCTATAAGAAAAAAGTATAAATAAACTGAAAAAATATTATTTTTTATCTATATGGAATATGAACGATATTGATCCAAGTTATAGATAAATTAAATAAGTTAGCAAGTCAACATAGGGATGTTTAAATATTCAAATACTAAGAAACCTAGTTGAAAATTTGAAAGTATTGTTGTTCATGTTTTTGATATCCTATATACTTACTTTTTGTGGTGTTTAATTTTTACTCCATTGAGGCACACACCAATTTAACTGAGGCACAAGTTAATACAAAATTTTCTTTCATTAAATGTCAAGAATTAGGACATCTAACTAGCTCTTTAGGCTTGAATGATCTTAACTACATTGTTCATTAATTTACATGGTCCAATAAGCAATCAGGTACCCTTTTCATACAAAATAAATTAAATAGAAGCCTGGTTAATTTGAGTTGGAGAAGTTGCTTCCCTAAGAGTTTTATTATTTTCAATAACCACTTATTCTTGGATCACACACCAATAAAGGTGGAGATCCTTTTAAAATTTGCAACTCATTTCTCAAGCACCCTTAGTTGAATGAGACTATTAGGAGAGGAATGACCATTAATTTCATTAGTTCATATGCTTACTAAATGGTCCAGAAACTAAAAGTAATAAAAATTAAGTTAATTAGAGAACAAATGAGTGGTGTTGATAATATTGATATCAATAAAAAGCAAGCATTTGAAAAGTTCGACAAATGTCAAAGTGATAAATAAAAAGGACCCTTCCATCCCCTCTCTCAAACTTTAAGAAATTATAGAGTTAAGAAATTGCATGTATACATTGGAGGTCCCTAATTCACAATTAAGGTAGAAATTAAGAATCTAATGGCTTAATGAAGGTGACAACAACACCAAAATTTTCTACAATGTTATAAGAGGTAAAAGAAATAGAAATAAAATCTTTAAACTCAGAGATACGAGCAATGAGGTAAGGGATCAAAAAAAGATCAAAAGTGTTGATCTCAAGCATTTAAAAGGGACTTGGTAGTATCCAGCAGAGTGAAACCATCTTGTCTCCTTACCTAAATTCCTTTGAGGGCTCCTTGCCTTCTTATCATCTTAGTAAGCTTACTAGGAGCATTACTTCAAAGGAAACTATGACTACTTTTTTCTCTTTACACCTTGACAAAGCCCTTTGACTAGATGGCTTCAATTCCATATTCTTTCAAGATACTTGGGATTCAAATGTACTTTTGATCATTAACACGCTTTAGGAGTTCTTCAACTTAAGGAGAATTCTAGCTAAACTAAACAAGACATGCATATACTTGGTCCCAAAGAACAAACTCTTCCAATTTGAATGACTATAGGACTATTGCACGTTGTAATATGATCTACAAATTGATCTTAAAGATATTGGCTAATAGGTTAAAGGTTACTCTTAAGCTCTCATTAACTTTTGTCAGCATGCTTACATAAATGGAAGTTGCTTCAGTGATAATATTCTTATAGCTTAAGAGTTATTTGGGGTTTATAATAAAACTAATAAAATTTATTCCTTGAATATTGATTTTACTAAAGCTTTTGACTCTGTGAATTAGAACTTTCTTAAGGAGGCTCTTCTTGTCTTTAGTTATCCTGATAAGTTTATGAAATGGATTTTAACTTGTATAACTTCAACTTCTTACTTTGTTATAGTTAATGGAGAACTCACTGTGATGTTCAAAGTAAGGACTTAGATAAGGTTACCCTTTATCATCATATCTATTCACCATATGCATGGAGATTCTCTCAAGGATCACTGCCTTAAATATTAATAGAAAACTAAAATTTAAGTATCACTTTAGATATGTTAAGCTTAAATTCTTATAGCTTTCTTTTACATATGACCTATTAATTTTATGTGGGAATAGTCACCCATCTATCATGACTCTTATTGACTCCTTAGAGAACTTTAAAGCTTTTTATAGCCATCCTTTCATTGTGGACAAGTGTTCCCTCATCATATCTAATGGTTACACTACTAAAAACAATATTCTTATAACTTCTCTAGGTTTTAATATTGCCAATACCTCTTTCAAGTATCTAAGAGTTCCTTTATTTGCTAAAAGATTGATTTTATTATTCTCCCCTGATTAGCTCTATTAAAAAAAGAGTGCAAGCTTAGTATAATAAATATCTTTCTTATAAGGGAGGCTCCAATTATCCACTATCATTCTTGGTAATCAATACAACTACTAATGTTCTCATATTGCCATCTATGTGGGTGTTATGAAGGCCATTTATAATTTGATTACGAACTTCATATGGAATGATTCTAACTCCTCAAATAAAAATCTTTATATTAAGTGGAACCAAGTTTGGCAGCCAAAATATTTAGTAGGTGTGGGACTCACGTCAGTTAGGAAAATGAGCAAAATCCTTTTAGCTAAAAGGATATGGAAACTATGTATAGAAAAAGAAAACCTTTGGGTGAAATGGATACATTGTTACCAATTGAAAAAAACAAGCTTTGGACCATTTTTTTAGCCCTATTCATTCTTAAACCTTTCAATACATTTTTATTATCAGAGAATTAGTTACACCTATGATTGTCTATATGATTAGGAATGGTAAAACAACATATTTCTAGTTAGATCCTTAGCATGTATTAGGTCCTTTATTTAGGTATAATGACACCACACATTTTAAGGCTATTGTTCTTGGAGAAACTAAAGTTCAAACTCTAGTGCTAAATAATAGTTGGACTTGACTATATTATTCAATAGGTAGTGATACTATAACTAGGAACTAGCTAGCTTACTCGCCTGACCAATAAAAGGAAGACTACATTACTCATACTACAGATAAATCCATGAAATTTACCTTTGCCTTATGCAAGAAGTTGCCATTAGACTCAACCCCTCCAGTCTTATATTGCAAGCTTTTTTTGGGTTCTCACATTCTACCTTCACAATCCTTCATCTTATGGTTAGTTACTTTGGGAAGGTTGAAAACTATAGATAGTCTGAAACCTAGTGCAAATAGCTTGGAGTCTGCTTTATGCTCCTACTCCTTTGAATGTTGAATCATTTATTATTTGAATGCACCTATTCCTCTATGCTTTGTTCACAGTTAATTCATTTATTCAATGTTCGAATCATAACCTCTGATTGGATTAATATATTGGATTGTGTTCTAATATTAAAGCTGAGTTATAGTGGTGATTTAAAATTCTTGATAATGGCCTTTACTACATTGGTATACTTTATTAAGAAAGAAAGGAACTCAAGAATCTTTTGTAGTTGTATAAGAACTCTAGAGGACAATATATTAAAGATTATGCAAAAAATTAGGCTATTTACCATGACTAAGAAGTCTATATATAATTTATTTGTTGAGATCTTCCATAAGCTCTTTATTACCTGATTTGAGTAATTCCCTCAAATATTATTAACTTCATATATTCCTCTCTCCTTTTGGTCAGGATTATCTAGCTTTTGCTTTATAATTTTGTAAAACCTAGTTGTACTTCTTACTTGTTTCATTTATTCATACAATTAATTAATTTAAAAATTTTAGATAATTTCTTTGAAAAGAGTAATATTAACTTGATATTAATAAAGCATTGAAATCAAATATAGATGTTAATATCATATTTATAGGATACCTCATCATTAAACATAGTTTTTGACTTAACCATAATTTCCCTATAAATTCAAAACTATTAGCATGCTTATCTTTTGTTATCAGAGAGATAATACTAATTTATACCCTACAATTAATTGGTTAATTTTAATTTTTATAGTTGATGTATAAGATAAAGGCTATATGATAAATTTACACTATGAATAAAATTATGATGAGATTATACTTATGAGATTCATATTATACTTATATATTATCCCTAAATTTATAATAGTCATTGTTTTATTAAGACTATACATTAACAAAGCATAAAAAGACTAGAACATGTTATGTTTCTTCTATATAAAGGAAGTAGTTGATCTTATGAGCTAAAGTATATAGATACTTAACCAAACTTGTAGGTGTTTATTAGACAACAATTTTACTAAATTAAATTGATATGAGAATTTTCATTTGGAATATTATTTGTATGTTTATAAAAAATCTCATTTTGAAGAAAGTAATCCTTTGACTTGAGATATATAAATTCTTTTATATAAGGATTATTATGTTTTGCTATTACTTATGACCTATCCTAGTCAATGGTAGTTGAATTGGTAGTCATTGGATATAACATGAAGTATGTAGAGATAATTGAGTGATTAATATATGATTCATCACCCTAAAGTAATTAGGGAGAATATTTTATTATTCTTGATTTGTATTGATTTGGGAAGTTCCTGGCTAAGGTCAAATGGAACTTTAAAAATATTTTTAAAATCTTATTAATAGAATTATTTATTAATGGTTGAGAGCTAATATGATTAGACTCAAATATAGTAGTTTTTAGTTTTTGCTCTACTTCTACTTAGAAAACTTTATGATGAAAGGATTAAATTATTTAAAAAATCACCCACGAAAAAAATTAGACAAAATTATTTTGACATTCCTAATATTTGGGTGATAATTATGCATTGCTAGAAACTAGTTACTATATAAATTGTTAAAATTAAAGGAGTTTAATTTATTTAAATCTAAACATGATTAAGATTGTTTTATATTTATTACTAACATATTTAGAAACTAAATGGGTCACAACAAGTCCAAGTTGTATCATAAATAAGCCAAACTGTTGGACCCCAGAATTTTTTTTTCTTTAAGTAAGCATGATTTCAAAATAATTTTGGAGTTTAGATAGATTTAATTTTTGGAACTATAAAGGT
>JANSVA010000007.1:3414618-3429238 GCA_025504915.1 Erythroxylum reticulatum
GGTGGGGATATTGTCTCTTCATATGCTCCTCTGTCTCCTATGTTGCTTCCTCAGTTGAGTGGTTCCTCCATAGGATTTTCACCAATGGAATGACTCTATTCCTCAATTGTTTGATCTACAATCCCATAATCTTGATCGGCTCTCAACATAGCTTAAGTTACTAGCAATCTCAATCTCCTGAGCTAATATCACATGTGTCGGATCCAATCGGTATCTTTGGATCCAATCGGTATCACATGAAACACATTATCCATTTGAGACATTTCATTCGATAAAGCCAACTTATATGCCAAATGTCCTATCCTCTTAATGATCTCATAAGGATCTATGTACCTAGGGCTCAACTTGTCCTTTTACCGAATCTCAATACTCCCTTCCACTGTGACACTCTCAGGAACACTTTGTCCCCCACACTGTACTTCATATCCTATCAGTGTTGATCCCCATAGCTCTTTTGCCTATCCTGAGCTGCTTTGATTCAGCTTCGGATCAACTTCACCTTATCCATTATATCTTGTATTAACCATTGTCCTTCAACCATTTTCAATCCCTCTTTATCCCAATATAAAGACGACCGACATTTCCTACCATATAATGCCTCATATGGCGCCATTCGGATACTACTGTGATAATGGTTGTTGTAGGCAAACTCTATCAATGCCATATATTGATCCCAAGCGCCTTTAAACTCCAATACATAAGCTCTGAGCATATCCTCAATAGTCTTGATTGTCCTCTCACTCTGTCTATCTGTTTGAGGATGAAATGTTGCACTGAAGTTCAACCTAGTACTCATAGCAGATTGCAAGCTCTTCCAAAACCTCGAATTAAATCTGGGATCCCTGTTTAATACTATGGACACTGGAACCCCATGCAATCTCACTACCTCATTTACATATCTTCGGGTCAACTGATCAAGTGAGTTATTTTCTCTCACTGGTAAGAAGTGAGCCGACTTAGTCAACCGGTCCACTATGACCCATATAGCATCATGTTACCTCGGAGTCTTAGGCAATCCCAAGATGAAGTCCATAGTAGTTCATTTCCATTTCCACTCCGGAATGGGCAATGAATGTAGCTTCCCTACCGGATCCTGATGCTCAGCTTTCACCTATTAGCACGTCATACATTTAGATACACACTCTACCACTTTCTTCTTTATTCCAGGCCACTAGAAATGCTGCTTCAATGTGTTACACATCTTGGTAATATCAGGATGCATAGTATAGGCAGCCATATGAGCTTCCTCAAGTATCTCTTCCTCAGATCATCCACATTAGAAACACACAGCCTCTGTCTCAACCATAATGTCTCATCCTTTAACTCAAACTCGGAATCAGGATTCATCTTTACTTTCTTTATAAGCTTCACCATATCAGGATCTTCTCTCTATACTCTTCTGATCCTATCATGTAACATCAACCTAAGTTTTAATGTAGCAATCAAGGCCCTATCCTGCTCCAAATTTAACTCCATGTTTGGGGCTCTCAAGTGATTTAAATTAGGTAATCTCGATAACTGAATCTGAGCCGCATTAATAAGAGACCTCCTGGTCAAAGCATCTTCCACCATATTAGCTTTTCCTGGGTAGTACTCAATAGTGCAATCATAGTCTTTCAGTAGCTCAATCCATCTTCTCTGTCATAAGTTTAACTCCCTCTGACTTAACAGATATCTCAAACTCTTATGATCTGTGTATATCTAGAAAGTCTCTCCATACAAATAATGTCTCCACATCTTTAGAGCAAAAACAATTACAGCTAGCTCTAAATTATGTACTAGATAATTGATCTCGTGAGACCTTAATTGTCTCGATGCATAGGCGATCAATTGCCATGCTGCATCAACACACATCCCAATCCATAATGCGAAGCATCACTGTACACCACATGCCCTTGGGTCCCTGATGGAATAGTCAACACCAGTGCAGTAGTCAATCAATGTTTCAGCTCCTCAAAGCTCTTATGACACTCCTCACTCCATTTGAACACTACATTTTTCCTTAGAAGTTTTGTTAGAGGGGCCGAGATCAAATAAAATCCCTCGACAAACGTCCGGTAATACCCAGCCTATCCTAGGAAGCTTAAGATCTCTGATACATTTCTCGAAGCTCCCCAGTTCATCACTGCCTCAATCTTCTTTGGATCTACTTGTATGCCATCCCCAGTCATTATATGTCCCAAAAATACAACCTGATTCAGCCAAAATTCACACTTACTGAATTTGGCATACAATTACTTCTCTTTTATTATCTGTAAAATGACTCTCACATGCTCAATATATTCCTTTCTACTATTTGAATACACCAAGATATCATCAATAAACACAATCACAAATCAATCCAGATAGGGATAAAACACCTTATTCATCAAGGCTATAAAAGCTACTGGGGCATTAGTCAGCCCAAACGACATCACTAAAAACTCAAAATGCCCATACTTGCTCCTGAATGCACTCTTAGGTACATCAGCCTCTACTATCTTCAACTGATAATACCCTGATCTCATATCTAGCTTAGTAAATACCTGAGCTCCTGGCAACTGATCAAACAAATCTCAATTCTAGGAAACGGGTACTTGTTCTTCACTGTCACCCAATTCAGCTGCCTATAGTCAATGCATAGCCTTAAAGTCCCATCCTTTTTCTTCACAAACAACACTAGAGCTCTCCAAGGCAAAACACTGGGTTTAATAAATCCCTTTTCCAGCAACTCCTGAAACTGAGTCTTTAACTCCTTCAGTTCCATAGGTGCCATCATATATGGAGGAATGGATATAGGAGCAACACCTGGAACTAGATCAATTGTGAACTCTATTTCCCGATCTAGTGGTAACCCAGGTAGCTCATCGGGAAACACATCTAGGAATTCCCTAACCACTGGAATGTCTTGTACACTCTGCTCGTCCCTAGTATCAATGATGTGGGCAAGATAAGCCTCACATCCTCCCTGCATCAATCTCAGTGCACTCATAAATGATATCATCCTAGCTGGCACTGCCTGACTAACTCCCCTGAAAACTGCCCTCGACTAACCAGGACATTCCAGTACTACCTCCTTGGTGTAGCAGTTCATGATAGCCCTATGGGTGGTGAGCCAATCCAACCTAAGATCACATCTGTCTCCATCAACTGTAGTACAATCAGGGATGCCTCCAACTCTGCTTGATCAAATCTAATCAAGCACCCCTTACAGACCTCTTTTATAATAGTAGTACTACCTAGAGATATACTCACCTCTAGCCCATACTGTAGCATCTCCCTATCATAATGAAGTCTACATATCAAATGTGGTGCGCTAAAAGAGTGTGTGGATCCTGAATCTAGTAGTGTAAACGCCTCAAAATTATAAATGAGAAGCACACTTGTCACTACATCCGGTGAGTGCTGAGCCTCTTACCTGGTCATAGCATAGACCCTGGCTTGGGATTATGGTCAGTTGCCCTGCTCCTCAATCCTCATGGAAGAATTCCCAACTCTCACTCTGCCTCTACCTCAGCTTCTATGTCCAGGTGCACTTCCTCTGCTCTGCTAGATCGTAACATCACTCCCAGATCACCCACTGACAGTAGACTGAGCTCCCAAAGTAGCAGGGCAATCTCTGATTTAGTGGTCCATGAAGCCGTATTTGGGGCAAGCTTCAGTCAGTCTCCAACACTCACCATCATGCCTCCTCTCACAATGCTCAAAAATTGGAAACTGATTTTATCTTACACCTCGTCCTTTGCCAATCTGTGAAAATCTGCCCTTCTGCCCAGATCCTAACTATCTGGATCTACCTACTGATTTGAAGACTCTATTCTGGCGTTTACTGAAGCTCCTTCCAAACCTGCCCTGATTCTTACTAGGCCTCTTTGCTCGGGACCTTTGCCCAGTCTCTGCTTGGCTCTCTCTAAGTAACTACTCAATCTTGATCGAAGCAGCTCTCAGTTCAGTGAAACTGCCTAGGTCTGAAAGCGCTAACCTTGTTCTGATCTCCATATTGAGTCCATTCTCAAACCTCCTACACTTATCTTCTTTTGTAGGGATAAGAGCAATAGCATAACCCATCAACTCATTAAATCGGACCTCATATTCAGCCACTGACATCCTATCCTGCTTCAATTCCAAGAACTCTTATATCTTCATATCCAAATAGATATTGGGCATGTAATGATCTCTAAAGACCCTTAGAAAATCTTCCTACTTCAATTGGCAAAGCCTGGTGGTACTACTTGGGACAGTCTTCCGCCACTAGTAGGCTGGGCCCTGCAGTAAGGAAACTGCATAATCAAACCTCATCAGGCTCGTAGTTCATCAAATCAAATACCCTTTCTGTCCTCTTTAACCATCCCTCAACCTCAACGGGATCTGTGCTACCATAGAAGTCTACATCTCCCTGCTTCCACAGCCTATCATACCTCCTCTCCCTTCTCTCGAGAACTCTAAGAGGCATCTCCTCTGATCGAGGTACCGAGGACTCCCTACTGGCTCCTACCGATCCTTGTTCAGCTGGTTGATCAATCTGATCACCTAGGGCGGATGACCTATAACAATCAATAACTTCAATCATTATCCGCATTTCTCATGATGTTTTATGCTTAATATTCCTATATGTCCTAAAAGATGCCAAACCATGCTTTGACACCATCTAAATGTAGTGCCCCCTTATCCTAAGGTACTCACCGGGATGCTCGGAGGTCATTATGGTGCATATCCTACGATAAGAGCGAGCTAAGTTCGATCACTACGTTCTCTTCACATGGCATCATATCATTGTTCACTCAAATAGTATCATAAGAAAATCACAATAATTTAAAACCAACTTTTTCCTATTTTCATTGCATAAAAACCAAAAGTCTACATTGCCTTTCATCCTTTACTACATCTATATCATCAAAACCTAGTACAAAAGTACTACATTAAAGAGGAAAATATACAAAGTCTATCTAATCTGTCCAAAAAAACCCCAACTGACCGACCTTTGAGCCATGACTTCTCTTGCCAATTACAATCTACACGGCTGTTAGAGCCTCTTAGTAACTAGACTCGTCTCTCAGTCCCGAAAAGATAATGTTTCAATTTTGGTGAGTTTTGCGAACTCAATGAGATAATTATCATCGATGGTTCACTCAATTCATGCATCACAATAACTCACCTAACATATAATCACATACTGCACTTTACATAAATTTCACATTTTCACTAAAGCATAGTCATTTCATTTCAAACAATGTACTTAACAATATACATATGAGATGCTCGTGAGACACTTTCCAATTATTACATTATTGTGACGGAGTGCCTGAACTGTCCCATACCTATTTTGGATACCGAGCTCATTAATAACTGTCCCTTATCTGATGAGGATATAGGGCTCATTTTACATAGTGAGCCTTAGGCTCTTAATCACTGTTTGAGTTCAAGGCTCTTTTCACTCGTTGAGCTTTAAGTTCTGATCGATGATTACTCTGGTCATAACTGTCATTATCTGATTATAGATTCATGTATGGAATGTATGTACCACAATCACTCACATTATAAAGCACTTAGGTATTCACATTCACATTCAAGTATCACTTCAATATCTCAATCCAAATTCACATTCATCAGACCTTCTGTCTGGAATCCACAGTTAAACACATTTAATTTTCATTCAAAACATAAATTAAACAAACAAGTAATTAAGTGAGACTGTCTAGGTTACTCATAAGTTGCTCCCAAAGCTAATGCCTAAAAGTTCCGACAACGTCTAGGGGTTGACGTTCCAGTTGCTCCTCTATATCAAATAATATACACAATATCACAATTTGTACAATCATAAGAATTCAATAATGCACATGTATGAAACGAATTACGTACAATGCATATTCATGACAATCCCGGGTATATTTTCATCAATTTCTTCACAAAAATCTTTCTCATATCAAAACTCATCTAAGTATAATTTATACTTAGGTTAATGCCTCATTAAAACCATTAAAATCACAATTCATTTCTCTTTGGTTACTTTCAGATTTTTCCAAGACATTCTTTTGGGTCTACTGTTCACATTAAATCAGAGGGTGCAATTGATTTAATTTGGTCATACCCTCTTCTAGAAAAGTTTTCCTCTATGTCTTATATTTCTATTGACACTAAAAGCACTAAATTTGGTTCAGTAATTAGAAAGATATGCCTCAAACATTTTCGGACTGCTCTTATCCAAAACAGTATACTATACACAATTTCCTTCAGAAATTAAACATCTTAGAGACTTAATCACAATTCGTCTTCTTTATATACTTTGTAAGCCTGTATCTCTAGTTTACTCCAAATGAAAAATCATCTCATTTAGAATCCTATAGATCCAGGTATAACCGAAATAGCTGAACATGTTCAGTGAAATCACACCAATTCATAATATTCCAACAGATTCCCTCACTTTCTTTCAACCAAAATTTTCCAAATCGATTAATAATGCTACCAATTTTCATTAAGATATATAAATATGTGTTAGGAATCTATTGGTCTAAGAATCACTCCATTTGTAGGTCGAATGACAAAGTTATGGCTAAAAGAATCAAACAAGGTTCTATCCCCAATCATATTGAACCTATTTCGGAGAAACTAGCCTAACTTTCTCTATAGGTATTGGATAAAGGTATTCTTTGGATTATTTTGAAGAGGACTTAAATATATATAACTTTCATGAAGACTTTGAAGACAAATTATATTTTTTAAAGGGTCGAAAAATGGATCAGACGATAGGATCAGAAAAAACCTAACGAAAAAGTAGATGAATTGGGAAAATAGACATAACTTTCCCTAAAAATATTGTATTAAGGTGTTCTTTAAATGGTTTGAAATAAGCCTTCAAGATCTAAAACTTTGATGGAGACATTAAAGACAAATTCTGTCATTTTAAGAGACAAAAATGGACCAGACGATAGGATACACAGAAGAAGAAATTTCGGTCAACAAAAGAAGAATCAAAAAGTCAACTATAGAAGATATGACATCATCACAGACGATATGATGTCACCACATACGATACGACATCATCACAGACGATACGTCATCACAGACGATATGATGTCATCACAGATGATATGTCTTTACAAACGATATGACGTCATCACATACGATACGTCTTCACAGATAATACCATCTATACTTCTAAGTATCTCCCTTTACAAGGAGCATAACTTTCAACTCAGATGTCCAAAAGCTTCATGCTATATACCGTTAGAAAGATAAAAAGATAAGACATAATTTTCCCGAAGACAACTTTTTCTAATTTAGCCTATATTAAACCAGATTTTTCCCTAAAGTTAGAACACGAAATTTACCCCTAAGGAAGACTTGAAATTTTTTACATTGTGCAAATTTGGAAAATCCTAAGTATAACCATTGAGCTACCAATTGAATTCATTCAACTCTCAAACGTCAACTCAATAGGGTTTTTAAATAGAAAAATCTCACAATGCCTAATCACTAAAATTGGTTCTAGAATACTTAAACACATATATTTCCTAACTTCAAGGTCTAAAAATCTTCCAAAAATTTCAAAAAATTAAAATGATCTTATCTTAATTCTTCACCAAATGAAGAGATCTTTAGCTCAATTTGAAGCTCTTCTCTCCCTCTTCCTTTTTTTCTCTTCTTGACCCATTTCAAAATCTCTCTCAAGACTAAGAAGTGCTGAAACCCTAACTCAACTCTTTTCTTTTCTCTCAACCGTCGAAATTCTCTTCTTTTTCTTTCTTAACTTCTCTTTCTCTCTCTCAATTCATGTTTCCCCTTCTTAAAAAGCAAGACTACATTTCTTTCTTCCATTTCTACCCTTAATGAGCTCAAAAGCCCCTTTTTAAGTCTCAGATAACTATGACTTACTTCTAACAATTTACTAAAGCCTCTCAACTAAGTTAGTGACACTTGTCACTTACCTAATGTCCAAGTTCCTTTTGAACTAATTTCTTCAACTCTCATCTTTACAATCCAATTATCTTCAATATTCTTTTAATTCCTTTTTCCTATTTTTCCTAAACTTCATAAATTTCGAAATTATTCCTAAATTCATCAAAATTCAAAAATTACAACAATTCCACTAATCCATAAAATTTTCAATATAAATAAAATTCGAAGTTCTCAAAATTTCCAAAAATCTCAACTCAATCTAATTATACCCGGAATCATTCATGAATGCATGTACAATTATTTTCATGTACAAAACCTTCACTATTCACATGTATTTGTATGTCATATTATGCATGAGCATGAAAATTGCATTTCTAAACTCTCATTAATCACTCATATTTACTATTCTAGCCTCTCACAGGTGATGGGATGTTACAATTATCTTCCTATTACCATATGAGGATGATAAATTGCTCACATAAAATCACTTGACCATGTTGTATAAGGATAAGCAACTTTTGGGCAAGAACCTTGACATAAAGGACCTTAGAATAGCATCTTCTTCCCTAGGTATTCAGATTCACCAGGACAGATCTCCACACTTATTAGACCTCTCAAAGAATGCTTACATTGAGTAAGTCACAAAGGTTTAATACGGTTGACAGTAAACCTGTTGTAACACCTGTCTCTTATAGTGAGAGATAATCTTTGGTATAGTACCCAAAGAATAAAGTGAAGAGAGAGATTATGAGGAATGTTCCATATTCTAGTACGGTGGATAGCCTGATGTATGCTCAGCTATGTACTAGATAGGACATTGCATTCACGGTTTGACTGTTTGGTCAATATCTGGTTAATCTAGTTATAGACCTTTGGAATTCAGTCTAGTGAGTGTTGAGATACTTGAAGAGAATTAAGGATTATATGTTGACATATAGTAAAGTCAACAGACTAAATCTCGTAGGGAATTCATATTAAAATTTAGTTATGTATCTGGATGATTGAAAGTCCACTTAAGGTTACAGTTCAAGTTTGCAAATGGTACAATGTCATGGAAGCTTGTCAAATAGACACGGGTGACTTCCTGGACAAGGCATGCAGAGTGCATGCTAAGAGGCTATTTCGGAGACGGTTTAGCTCAGAAATTTGATTTCTAAGTGGTATATGGTCCATTCAATAGCTAGACCCATTTGGTTTTACTGTGGTACTCTTCTTACATTGTTGTTTAATAATAACAAAGAATATCACAGAGTCTTAGCATTTAAAGATCAATTATTTGGTCATAAAGATGTTGATACGAAAAGGTGAAATTAAGGTTTGGAGCATTTAAGGACTAAGGAAATGTCAGTCGATCCTTTAACTAAAGGACTTCACCCACTTGTGTTTATGACACAAGTATACAGTATGGGTGTTTTGATGTCTTTAGACACTGTTAGTTAGGGGGATCACTATGTTTGCTCCATATACATTTTTACATTCTAAAGTATTATGATAGTATGATGGTTCATTGAAAAAGATGATCATCGTTTATCCTCAATAATGCATGTTATCATACATTGTCATAATACTTATAGAAGTCTTAAGATTTGTGTTGATCTTAAGCATTTGAAGGTCATTGGGCATATATACAGATTGACCTTGTGCTTATTTCATTTAGACGCATACATTTTAGTATAAATATCTATAAAGTTTGACATGACATAGGGGGATATAAGTTTTTAATCCTATAAGGGTTCTCTAAAGCAATTTAGCATTCAGTTGGAGAACATAAAGGTTTTCTTCAATGTTGTTTAGCATTTGGTGAGAGGAAACAAGTTTTCTCTAATGTTGTGTAACATTCTGTGAGAGAAAACATGATTTTTCTAATGCAGTTTAACATATGTGGTTTAGCATAAAGTTAGAGAAATCGAGACCTATAAACGAAGATGATACAATTTAGATCATAAAGATATCATCGTAGTTTGCCACACTCCATTTTTGTCATTCATGTTAGTGAGGTATTAGGTATTCGTGATTGTATTGGATCTGTGTCACACATGACACATGTATATGATACTTTTTGGCATCGAAAGCCTTGTGGGACAGAATGATGGACTTTCATTATCTTTGGATCAAATATTTTGTTTTTAAAACTTAGTCGACTAATACAGTAGTGAGGCTTAACCAAGTTTTTAAACTAGAGTCAACTACAATTAATGCTTGTCTAAAAGGTAGATTGTTATACATTTTTATCCTTAGGGACAATTTTGTCTCTTTCTCCATAAAGATGGACAACATTAATTGCATTTTTGGTTTTTAAATAAATTATCGGTTAAGTTGTGCAATTTGATCCAGATAAAGATAATAAAGTGACTCAATAAATGATCTAAATTAATGGGTCAAAGTCGGGGTGGAAAATGGATCCTAATTAGTGTAGACTAGGTTCATATTAGCCTTGTGATGGGGAAGCCCGATATGGAAGCTATATAAAGGTTAAGGTCTCCTGTAGTTGCTCATATCAGTC
Organism: Erythroxylum reticulatum; assembly: GCA_025504915.1. Taxonomy (NCBI): domain Eukaryota; kingdom Viridiplantae; phylum Streptophyta; class Magnoliopsida; order Malpighiales; family Erythroxylaceae; genus Erythroxylum; species Erythroxylum reticulatum. The sequence goes on from JANSVA010000007.1 coordinate 3,424,997, forward strand.
GTAAACATAAGGAATCCCTGACACGTTAGGGGAGCTTATGTTTTGAGAAAACTGTAGAAGGACCTAGCTCGTGTCTCGATGAGCACTTTCGGTAAAAGTCCTGGAAGATTCAGAGACGTTTGTAGCTTAGAATTGGCATCGGAATCAGAGATGGAACCAAAATCTAGGTATTCCACATTACCTTCATTTTTTATCCTTTCATGTAGATCTAGGATACGTAATAAGGTCTATACTACGTATTACATTTTATTCCTTCTTTATCTTAAAAGTTGTTAAATGATATGCAAATTATAGCTAGTGGACGTTCTATCTTATATAAAGATGCTTCTTATGAAATTATAGATTTAAAAAAATCAGATCAAGTTATTGTTGATATTCGCATGACACCAAATAAGTTGTTTCCATTTGATGATGAGAATTATGCTCTTATTGTTAAAGGAAATGAATCTAAATTATGGCATTTACGATATAGGCATATGAATGTCAAAAGTTTGGAGTTGTTGTGTCCAAACTGCCATATCTCTTTCATCATCGAGTACTCTTAATCTTATGTGTTACTTGTTCAACTATTTTTGAGTGTTCATGAATCGAACCTGTTTTAATGAGATTGTCGTACTTTTGAAGAAACGTGTTAAAAGCCACTTCAAACCCACTTTAACCACCTACACATTGGGATAAGGACTACCATGTGGAGATGCCATCATCATTGTCATTGTATATCAATTGAACTAAAGCTAGTTGTTTGTCACCATTTCCTAACAAATTCAGAAATTTTTTTGAGTGCACGCAAAATTTTAATAGAAGCAAAAAAAAATTTATGAGATCAAAACTTAAAATAATAATTTTTTATATGATATTTTTTTGAAGGCAATAGGAACAAGTGCCCCAACTTACCCCTAATGTAGATCTTTCCATGCTAGTATTGCCTTATGATTCGTGCACTTACTCTGTTTCTTCTTTTATTGCAACCAGTTCCGTTTAAGATAAATGGAATTCTCTATTATCTAGGGGTTTTTCTTTAGGTTTCTTGTTTACATAAATTGGGATTAGTTCTTTGTCCTTTATTTATTTCTTTCTTCATTATCTTTTGGTCGGGGTTAGAAGAAGCAAGGTGAATTGGTAACTCTGATATATGGTTTCGGGTTGAATAAATTTGTTCCTGTTAATTTTCAAGTACTGATTGTTGAGTATTGTCTCAAAGTCTCAAAGTCAGAAAGTCTCAAAGTCAGAAATGGGAGCTTGCTTTCGATGATCTCAAAGTCAGAAATGGTGGCTTATTTTCGATGGATCTCGGTGCGGCTGGCCTTCACCCACTGACTTCTCTATAAAAGAGAAGTAGCAATAGCTGAAGAGAGTGAGAGAAGAGAGCTGAAATTTTCAAGAGAGAAGAAAGCAGAAATTTCCAAAAGTGAGAGAGAGCAGAAAATTTTCAAAGGAAGGAGAGAGCAGAAATTTCTAGAGGGAGAGAGAAAAAAATATTTATATTTTTTTGTTTCTCTTCCTAGTAGGAGTGTGTAAGTTTGGGTTAATTTAGGTCTTTTGGAATATTGAGTAATAAACACTATTGTATGCTTTCATTGATTATAGTGAAATACTTCGTCATCTCCAAACTAGATGTAGGCATTGTTGAACCAGTATAAAAATCTTGGTGTTCTTATTGTTGTTTTTTTTTTCACTCCAAATTTATTAACGTTTACATACAAAAAGTGGTATTAGATCTCCAGTTTTTTTGACTGGGGTGTTGTAGGAGTGAAAATCTATTGGAGCTATAGTATCGGTGCTACAGTCCCATGAACAGTGTCGGTGCTACAGTGTTGTGAATAGTATCGGAGCTACAATTTGTGTGAACAATGATTGCAAACAGTACGTATTTGTGAATAGTGGTAAGTAGATGGATGGAGATAAAGATGAGCCTGTTAAGAGGGAATCGATATCGTCATCATCGACACATGCATCCAATAGACATCTAGTCGCTACTACATGGTTAGAGGTTGATAAATTCAACGGCTCTAATGATTTTAGTATGTGGCAATGTGAAGTTATGGATGTATTGTATCAACAAGGGTTGGATATGGTTCTAGAAGATAAACCCGAAGATATGGATCACAAGAAGTAGACACGAATTAATCTCCATGCTCGTGCCTCTATTCGATCATTCCTTGATAAGGAGTTGAAATATCCTTATATAAAGGAAACTTCTGCTAAGGAGTCATGGACAAAATTGGAGGAAAAGTATATGACCAAGAGCATAGAAAAGTGGCTTTTCTTGAAGAAGCAACTCTTCCGTTTTCAGTATCGTCTATGTATTTCTATGCACGAACACCTAAATGAATATAATAAAATACTTATTGATTTAGCAAACCTTGATGTGTAAATTGCTGATGAGGATAAGGCACTATGTTTATTAAATTCATGGCCTGATGATTATGATCATTTGATAACTACTGTGTTGTATGGAAAATTCGAGGTGAAACTTGATAAGTTTTATGCGGCATTGGTGAATCATGAGTGTCGTAAGAAGGAACAGAAGACTCACAATTCACATCCGGAGGCACTCACTACAAAGGAACGAACAGAGGAAAGAAAACATGGGAAGCGAGGAAAATCTCGTTCAAAGTCACGAGGGAAGTTTCCTGCTAAAGATGAATGTGCCTTTTGTCGCCAAAAAGGTCATTGGAAGAAAGATTGTCCCAAATTGAAGAACAAAGAGAAGGAGAAAGTGAGTTCTTTAGCAAATGTTGCAAAATCTAGAGATTATGATTTCGAGTTTGCTTTGACTAGTTCATCTGCTGATGGTCACTCCAAGGAGTGGATTTTGGATTCAAGTTGCATTTATCATATGTGTCTGACTACGAGTTGTTACGCTAGTCAAAATAAAATAACTAGACTACTATTGTAGCAGTGGCGAGTCTAAGTCAATCCCAGAGAGAGTGTGTGTAAAGTTTATGGAATGAAATTAACCGGTGTTTAGGAAAAGGGGGTTTGAATTTTTAAAGAAGAAAATAAAATAACACTAACTAATAAAAACAAATTTTAAAAAATGCAAAAATTGATAAAAGTGGGGAATTCTGTAGGGACCCGGTTCTTTGGTTCAATCTCAGCCTACACTCTAGTTAAGCATATTTTGTTAATTTGTTGTTCTTTGACCTCTCCTAATAACTATTAATCGTGGGTTAACAATTAACCCAAGTTTTCCCTTAGGTTTTGTTTAACTAAGATACGATCGTTAATTAAACCTAACCACCGAACAACCCAGGATACGATCTCTAAGTTTAATTAGGCAATAGCATTATGAATTAGGAAAATTGATTAATCAAGGCAACAATCACATACGATGCGTCATTTAATCTAGGTCATGTTATCCTTAACGATTACGAATCATTAGTCGCTACACATGAATTTCAACATAACAATTATAGATTATATCGAAATTCTAGCAATGTGTTTGCAATTAACAATTCAATAAATGCCTTAAAATCATCAACTCACAATACCCGATGGGTTCATACACAAATAACCAAATAATAATGAAAATCTGATTATCCATACCCAAATCCCAAATCAATTAACATATGATAACACAATCAATTCCTAATGAGAGAAAGAAACAACAAAATAATAAAAAAATACTTAACTCGGGCCATCGGCGTTGATGTCACCTCCGAGCCAACATCGAAATGCCTAGCCCTTCATCTTCATTTTCATCCTCCAAGCCCAAGCCACATTTCCCATTGCTTCAGCACTCTTAACTCTTCCCTTTATTGTTCACTATTCATGATGGGACAAATAAATGCAGAGGTTTTATACGCACCAGCTCCTGATCAGTTGTGACTCTCCAAACCGCAACCTCCCTTCTAGCAGTTGTCCCACGTCTAGCTTTTATGCTATTCTTTTATATCTTTGTGCCGCCATTGTTTGAATAGACAATTAAATTTTGCAACCTCCTTTAAAGCCTCGCTCCTCTACTGTGCTTGTTCCTTGGATGCTACGTGCGTTAACGCTCACTGTAGCATTTTATCAAAATGCTCATCACTCTGCTTCTTGGACACAGCGTTAAACGTAATGTTAAATGCTTTTGTTGCTATGCGTTTTGCATAAAATGAACAGCAACAATGCACAGCCTTCTATTGCTCTTCTCATGCGCTGTCGTTTAGCTTCTTTCCATTTCTTCGCCGTTTTGCTTCTCGTCTGTGTAGCGTTTTGGCATGGAATGCCTTGCTTCTTCTTGCTTCAATTGTGCTG
>JANSVA010000007.1:3476186-3503657 GCA_025504915.1 Erythroxylum reticulatum
TATAAGGGCATATAACATTATAAATCATTAACATATACACCCAAATGACTTAAATACATCTTTGAACTCATATACAAGTATATGTATATATCAATATACAGTAGTATCTCCAAATACAGTACAACACAAAAGGGCTTCGAAAGCCTGACATTACATAAATAATCATTAGCCTTTTAGAAGTCTACTTTAATGGCATAGTTCTTCGTAACAACTTTTTATTCTAATTTTTTAGTAATTCTTACATTAACCATATGTTTTTACCAAACATCCTCCCTTTGAAAAAAGCCCTCTATAATAGATTAGCAATACTTGTATTAGTCCCTAATGACACCCAAGAGAGGGGGGTGAATTAGGTATTTATAAAATTTAACAAATTTTCTAACCAATGCACTCAATTAATAACAAAAAATAAGGATGAGAAAATTTCTCAACATAAATAATCAAAAAATTGAGCAATAAATTAAAGAGGATATGGAAGAGACTGCAAAATGATTTATAATGGTTTCAAAAACAACCTTTGCCTACGTCAGCTCTTAAGACTCTTCTAAGAATTTCATTGTAATTCTTCTTTTAAGGTGAAGAATAACCTTTATACAATATTTCTTAATAAAGAGGAACCCTTTTTATAATCTTCTTCTAAATGAAGAAAAACATCAATGCCACTTGGATCACCATAAGTACAATATTCAATAACCCACCAAAGTATTACAACTCAAAAATATCTCAGTTATTCACTTGATGAATCCAAAATGGCTCACTCGTATATATGTGACACAACGATGCTCACATGATTGAAAAACTCTTAAAAACATGCGTATGCAACACCCAAAACCTTTTTGATGCTAAAACGGGAAAACACCTATTTATACTGTTTTGGGACCCAAAATAGTTGTCATAATAAATAACTAGTCATTATAATGGCTATATATAGTGAATTGGTCGACTAATATGCATTTACAGCACTAAATTCACTAGCGATTAGAACATTGGTTGACCAGTAGACATATTGGTTTACCAATATGGCACATTGGATGACCAATAGATTAACAAATGTTGTTACAAACTCTCTGTACACCAAATTTAACAACTTTAACCTATATTGATCGACCACTAACCCATATAGGTCAACCAATCACCCAAAAAAACATGATTTTAACAAATTCAAACGCTAAAATCCAATTTTTTCAATCCAAATATGATTAAAACACTTCCCAAAATGTTTTTAAAAGATTATTTAAGAAATTAGGAGGCTTTTATTTTAAAATCAAAAGCTTCAATGTCTCTTGATTAATGTAAAGAATCTTGTAATGAATTAAGATGAAATGATTATACATGTTGAGCCTTTTTGATCATCAAATTAAAGAAGTGAGCTTACAAATAATAATACAATATATGAAATGACCTTTATGTGCCTAGATATCCTTTTGTTCTTGTTTCGATCTTCATTTCATCGGTTGTAAACTTCAACTTCTCTTTATCAACTTCATACACTATCTTCTTGAGTTTCTAACTTCATTTTGTTCTAATATTACTTTTCATTAAAAAATAATAAAAATGTTAGTAGTAACTATGTTTTGTATCTCAAAACATCAATTTGAACCTCCCTTGGTTCAACAATCTCCTCCTTTTTGATGATGACAAAATACTTATGATATCAAAGAATAATAATGAAGTTAAGCACATAAAACAATATAAAAATAATGATTACCTCCCCCTTAATTTATGCATAAATCATCATTAAATTTCAAGAACAAAAGATGAAGAAATATCCATAAAGATAACATAAGTTTTCCCAAGCATATCAAATAAAGAACAAGATGCAAGAAATACAAGGAATGCAGAGCAATCAATCTCCCTAAATTTCATCACTTTTACATAATATTATCACTCCTCTTAAATCTAACGTCTCCAAACTTTATCCCCCTTGTTTGGAGACATAAAAAATAAATCCAAACATATATAATGTAAAGTGTTATGCATTAAGCCAACTTGGTTTAAAAAATTAATTTGATTAAGATTGCCAAACTTTCTTTTCAGAGAGTGCTCTTGAATATTCAAAGAGTTAAACCAAAAGGTCAATTTTCATATGAATATCCCTAATTGTGTCTAATTTGAAAATTTCCCAATTTTGATACGATGCCTAAGTTGAAAATTTGAATTAAAAACACCAAAGGCAAGTTTTCACAAAATTAATGGCGGAAATTATAACAAATAAAACATAATTTTAATATCCAATAATGAAATTCTTACAAAGAATATTTAATTTTGAAGGCCCCTAAATAGAAATATGAAACAGTTCCAAAAAAACCAAAATTGAATAAAATTAAAGATGAATGAATATAATTGAGAGGAAAAACAACCTAAACTCCTTTTATAATTTAACTATGAATGCATCACTCTAAAACAATTTAATCAAGAAAAATTTTTAAAATTCCAATTATTAAATTTATAAATGACAAATTTTCAATTTAATGATATTTTGATGTAATGGGGGATGCTGTTTTCAAAGAAAAGAGTGAATTTTTTAACATTTTGGGGGATATAATGAGTAAGATGAAAAATAAAAGACCTTAGATTATGAAGATTGATCGACTATAAAGCTATATTGGTCGACCATAGTTTGTCTTGAATATAATATAAGGAGTAATTTTGAACAGACTATATAGTTAGATGATATTACAAGTCTGTTTACCATAGTGGATCATTTTAATTGAAATTATTCAATTGGATCCTCTGCCACAAGGAACGTAATCTTTATGTATATTGATTCTTATTTCTATACTAGAATTGCTAGGTCCATAATCCCCTAACTTTAAATAAATGGATGAAGTATATGATGTTATAGTAGTACTAACTTTACTAACATCTAAAATGTGAACTAATCTTATATGACACACATGATTGCTTTTTCATTTATTATAGATCTTTTACCAATAACATTTTCAATGAAATATGAAGAAGCATAGATTTCATCAAAAGTTAAACACATTTTATATAAACAATATGATAAAAAAAAGTTGTACTAATATATTTTACATCAAAAGATAACTATACACTGATTTTTTCTACAGCAATATATCATTATTTTTCTAAAATATATACAAATATCTAATATACATTATATAGAAGGTGTTATACAAAATAAGTTTAAAACTTGTATCAATGTTTAAATAAATAACTCCAACAAAATCTACATCAACTTCATCATAATTTCCAACCATTGGTTTAGACTCTCATCTTTGGTTAGCTGTCTCCTTTATATGAATCCCTACATTATGAAAGCAGCATATTTACAAACCCTATTATCTACCCACCAAGAACTTGATGTGGCTATAGCAACATTAGATATATAAAAGATATAAGCCAAATAATTACCTAATATTTCCTGTTTTTACTTATAGGCTTTATACTTCATGCAACCATACTTTATGTAGTTTATTTTTTAAAAAGAATTTTGTATAATCTTTATGGTATATGTAGGACCCCTTATAACACTTGTATGATCTTATTCCTTAAATGGAAGATTTCTAAGAGCATTACCATTGAGTTCTCTAGATTTGACTTTATGTTCTGGTTTGGTGGCTATCAAGGGTGTTTTCCTGGTGTTCTTTAGTTTTTTTTTCTCTAACTACACAGTAGGTAATCAAAAAATAAATATTTCAAGCCTTATCTTGTATGTTTTAAATGCTAACAAGGATACCAAGCTCTAAAGTAATCTATTCGTGCTTAGTGAATGATACAAGTATTAGGAGTAACAATGTTTAGGGCTCTGAATTTACTCTGTAAATGAACCATCCTAATGATATACTATCTCACTCCCCCAACCGCATTGTATCTCATGAAATATAATTCTTTTAGTACAGTTTCAATTTTAGTATTACAAAAAACTTTGTAATTTTGAGAAATATTATTGAGAAAGTTTTATAGTGCGATTGTTTTTGGTAGTCCACTAAGTAGCTAGTCAAGTATAAACCTCTTTATAGTCAAATACCATATTTCATTTAACCTTTCTTAAGATGTATATATTGCTTTCTTTTTAGCTTTTTTATTAATAGGTATAGGAGTAGATGGCTTTTCCTTAACCATAGCTATGTATTTGTCTACTGTCTCTAAAGTAAATTCTACATCTTGTTTCCACTTCTTGAAATTAAAACTAGTCAAGGTGTAAATTGTAACACCATTATTATTTACATAAAAGGTAATGGTAAAAATAGATAATGTGCATATGATTACCAGAAATGTAGGATATCAATGATACTAAAATCTATAAACAATATTTATAATGAGAACTTTATCAAATATACCATGAAACACTTGTAGGCAAAATACATAATAAATAAGAATAAGATCTCCATATAAAATTGGTAAGAGTACACACTATTAAACCTTATGATTTTACCACCTATAAGCATAAAGATGATTTAAGCAATGATTTTTTAACTAAATTCCTTTATGGACATCTTAAAATTTCACATAAGATTAATATTTATGGGCAAAATAACTAAATAAAAAACTAGATACATTCCCTAACATATAAGCAAATGGGTCTAAATATTATCTTAAAAGGCTATTGCAGTGACTCGATTTCTATTGGCATTCAAACAATTCAATGGTGGTTGCGTGTATTTAGGCCATACGTATATTGCCTCACACACTATTTAAATGCAAGAGGTATATGGATCCTATGTACCCAAAGTGAAATTATTTGCATAAACATTTATGGCATATGATTTGCCTATAGTATGAGACCACACCTTTATGCACGTGCATATGCATATGCACACATGCTGGCCCTTATGGCATGTGTGTGACATATGCATGAAGCATGTCACACCTTTAGCCTTTATATGTGCTAGTTATTTACATGTATAGGTTCATCTACTAGATAGTTAATGCATCATGTTGCCTATTTCTTTATGTAAAGAAGTCTCCTACTTCTCCCTCCAACTGTAAAAAAAAAAGAGGGTGATCTATTACAAATTTTTTGTTGATTCTCACTATATTTAAAAAATTTTCATAAAAATTGTAAGAAATTGAGTTTTTATTTTTATATAATTATCAAATGTAAAGCAACCTAATTTTTATTTAATCAAAGAAAATTAATTTATTTTATTTTCTTATGAAGAAATTAGAAAATCTCTGTTTAATTCATTAATCATATAAACACTTTCAAAATAAATGTTGCTTTATTACGACCCAACATCAACTATGAACTTGTATAAATAGAGATAATACAAAAATACACCTATTTTGCTATCCATTTCTATTTGAGTAAGTTGTTGAAGACTTAAGCAAGTTAGTTGACCTTTAAACAAGTTGTTGTAACTTTCAGTCGTCATTAATGAAAGTTACTTGAACCAAGATTAGCAAAATCTTTTTGTTCATTATTTTTAATGCACGAACCTCCTAATAGGTCAAAGGAAATTGTATATCCATGAACTTACTTAAGTAAATAGTATGAACCTAGTAGCTATTTATAATATTCTTATTCGAGCTCCTCATTACAGGCCAATAAGAAGTCAACCCACATTGATAAGTTACTATTTTCATCACTGAACTTTGGCCCAATTAATTAAATTATTTATTAGGCCAACTTTAGAAGAAATTATAATTTTCTTATCTTAATCTTTTGAAAATAGTAATTAATAAATTTCTAATAAAAATAAAATGCTAATATTTCTATGATAAACTTTATACTAATGTTATGAATACCATAACAGATTTGGTTTTGGTAAGGTATAGTACTAGTACTGATAAATATCGCGTACCATTTTAATTAATTTTTTAAAATTATCAAATAGTTCATAAATTTTATATACTTACAAAATAGTTACTTAATATATTGTGTTACATAATTTTTAACTTTACTTTAACACAACTTTTAAAAAATCATAATAGTATAGATTTGGCATAACAACTATCTCTTTATTCTTATCAATATTACTGTTTACATATTTCACATATAAACAATATCCAAAATTAAATAAGAAAAAGATCATCTAATTCTTATATAGATATAAAATTAAGAATAATACAAATTATTTAAAACCTTACAATTGATTACATCAAAATATCATATAACAAGATTAATATAAGTCCGTATACATTACAATAAGAGTTTGTATTAAGAATCACAATAAAGGGAAAATGAAACATAAAATAAAAACACTTACAATTAAAAATCATATATATATATATTATATAGAATTTAACATATACATCAATACATGCAAAATTAAAATAAAAGAGAAAATTGAAAAAAACCAAAGCGTCATTCAATGATATATTCTCTCAAATCCAATTAGCCCCAATTTTCATTCAGTACAAAATTATCATAATTAAGAGAAGTCTCATCATCACCATCATTCAAACTCATTGAACCAAATGACATGTCAATATTTTCTCATCCAAGATTATCTTCCAAATCTCTCTCATCTATAAAACTTGGTTCTTTAGAAACTCAATCCATTAAAAGATCAACTTGTTTTAGGAAAATTGGATCTATAGAACTACTTGTTCTATTAAAAGTCCTACTAAACAAATAAAATTAAATTATTAAGAAATTTTGTTCAACATAATAATGATGATAACATTCCTTTCTTAAAGCTTCAAGTTGTATTAAAGAAAAAAATTATTTAATCTTTTTCATTCCAATCTATTTTTTTAATGAATATATTCAAATGTGCTCTAATTCCTTTTATATCCAGTTATATTCACACATTAACTAAGAATTTGAATTATAAACTTTTACAATTATAGAACAACACTTCTGTATTAGTCCCACTAAGGAACTGTAAGACAAGCAAAATTAAACTTATATAAAAAAAGTGATAATCAACTTTAAACAAGTAGCAAAAATGAAGAAATATATACTTGGAACAAATTTGTCTCTTTGACATATTGCAATAGGTATTCTAAAATCACAACATATAACCTTGTATACCTTTATTTGTATACTAAAGAGATATTACATCATCTATTATGAATAATTCTTTTGATAATTAATAACATTCTCCCATTAACTTCAATTTTTTTTGTAAAACCTAGTCCAAGATAGAAATTAGAATTTAGAAATGCCTTAGTCAAAAACAACAAAGAGGAAAGTTGTCTTTCCCATCTTTCATTGATGACAACAAGATAAGGTATATAAAAAGGACTATTTTTTTGAATTGGCATTGATTGTTGCTTTGGCCCTCCCTATGGAATTGTAAAATAACCCAATATTGTCTTTTCATCACTATCAATTAGGCGAACTAATCTTACCAAATTCTTACTACTAGTGAAATCCTTTCTCATAAAATTTAGAATTCATACACAATTGTAAACGAATTTAGTCTTTTTTTTTTTACCTTTCTATGCAATTTCATTAACGATAGGAGAGCATTTAGCATCCCCTATATTTGTTAACATCAAGTCTATATAATATGCAGCAAAAGGAGTCAAATAGAAAGAATTTTACTTACTTTGCTATCTTTTCGTAGTTGCTTTATAGGTAACATTATTGTCAGTGATGAACTATATAAATTTTTTGGCCTAACTCTATTAAATATCTCTAACAAAGTGTCAACATTCCTTATAAGGCCAAATACATTAATGGACTTCAGAAACATCATCCCCATAGCAAAATAAACAAAAAATGACAATGAGCTCCACTACCCATAAATTACCCAAGTCATTTTTTTTAATCAAATAACTTTTTGTTTTATGAATAAAACTACTTAGAAAATTACCTTTGTATTCATTAATTAAAAGAGCCTTATATTTTAGACCATAAGAGGCAATACCATTTACTATAGGCTAGTAATAATAAGATTGAGCATAATTGAATGAGACAAATGCATCATACCATCATTTAGCTATTTCCATATCCATATCATGAGTTACTTCTTTAGATTTTAATGCACTACAAATTGAAGGTTAGGCTCTAGAAAGTGATGATGGATCAAAAAAGTTAAAGACATATATCTTCTTCTCTTCCTCATATCACTTGTCATAATCCTTTCTTATTGGATAAAATACCACTATCAACATTACCATTTTCATCCTGATCACTACAAAAAGAACTTCTCCTACCAATTTCATTCTTTTTCTTCTTTCTTTCTTATTTTGATACTCTTTAAGTAAGTCTTCACTTGCCATTTTACATCATGACTAAATTTCTTATAGTTCTCCACATCATCTTTGATCCAATCTAAATGTTTCTTTAATCTAGTGATTCCCCTAACTTTCAAATGTTTATTACAATACAAATAATTGGTATAGTTCTTTATAAGATAAACCAATCTAGTATAAGCCTAAGCTAGATCATCAAATATTCTTGAAAAGGTTAAATTATTAGGAGAATTTGAACTTGCTTCCATTTATCTATAAAAATAAATAAAGACATATTTCAATTTTAAATTAATAAATTCATATTAAAAATAAGTTTTTTCATATAAAAGACATAAAACACTAGTTTAAACTATAGAATAGAGAAATCTTATGTATGTGTGTGTGTATGTGTAATGATAGAATGTTCTTTATGAATTGATAGTAATCTTAAATCGAATTAATGAAGTCCTTGATACATTACATAGCATGAAGGAAATCATAATGAGATCATGATAATGAGATTCCTATCATGTGTAATTATGTCAGTGTCTAAATTATCCCTAGTCACAGGATTAATGAGATGGGACATTATTAATCTAGACAAACTAGCACATGTTATACTCCTTGATTAGATTAAGTGGTGGAACAAATAAGCCGTAAGTATGAGTTTTTTTGAGTTAACATATGGATGCTTACTAAAAGTAGTAATTACATTGGATGACCTGCCATGAGATAATCATATGTATAATCTATTCTAATGTCAATGATAGTCTCATCATAGCAATGACACAAATATCCTTAGACTTGAGGTGCTCAAGGGTATCTTAGATACTGATCCTGTGCTTTGACTCCATTCTTCATTGCCTCTTAGAGGTTGCTCATAAGGTGGTGATTGGGTACATCTTGAGGTATTCGAAGGTAATTGAGTAGATAATAAAGGATTTAACACTCCTAATATGAGGAGATGATACTCATGGCCTCTTGTGGGGTTATTACTCGAGAATCTGTAGCTAGAGTGCAAATGTCATAAAAATAGTCTTCAATGACATATCCAATTGAGTAATGAGCCTCAAGGACAATAACTTTCATCACTTAGGCTAGATGTGACGTAGTCAGTCTAGTGGGAATTGACACTTTAACCATACTCTGAACCAAGTGGGATATAGAATGGTACAAGGACAAATTGCATGGGAACATTATCTGTAGAAGGGTTTGTAGTCAAACCACCGACTTTTCGGTCAATTGGAAGTCATGATGTGTTGCTAGATACCGCTCATGACTTGCTTGAATTAAGTGTTAATTCAAGTGGCCAATATAACAGGGAACCTAATGGGCCACACGTATTGGAGATGCAAAGAATGAGGAAAACGGTTTTGGATAGGGATCCAAGATATGAGAGATGCATGATTAAGCTACAAAAGTGTGGTAGTTTAGGGTCATTTGATTGTGAATCATATGACACATGTGAATTTTGCTTATTAGGTAAGATGACAAAGTTACCCTTTAATAAGCAAGATGACAAAATTACCCTTTAAAGAAGGGGTGAATGTTTTCATGCTAATTAAGTGGGATTAAAAACCACTTAATTCCCACTAATTCTCAATTGATGTTGGGGGTTAGAGGGAGGCCAAAGGCTGTGAAAGATACTCCATTTTCATGCAAAATTTGTATGAAAAAAAGTCATTTTGTGAGTTGTTCACCATCTTCTAAAATACTCTCTCAAAGAACACACCACAAAGCTAGCAATTTATGTGTGATTTAGTCCTTCTTCCTTAGAGGTTTCAGGCTTGCTTTTCATGTAGACATCATTAGAGATATCTTTCTTTGGTTGTTGTGGTTTACAACAACCTAAAGAGGTGAAGACAAAGAAGAACAAAGGAGATTGTAAGGTACACGTCTTAAATTCATGTTTGTTTTACTACATCTAATGGCACATGTTTGATTCTATATTTTATAGGTTTTGTTTTATTTTCCCCTACGTATTCTAACAGTTGATTCATGTGATGCTTGATCGAAACTCAACATACTCATTGAAACTTATAATGAGTTCAAAGTGTCCACATGTAACATCAGTACTTAGCTAAAAAAAATTTAAAGAGTATATATCGATTAGATTGATCATATACAAATACTTGATAAATGAAATTCATAAAACTAATGTATTAGAAATATTGTTACCATATTCATAAAATGTTATGAGTTATGACTTTAACATGTTTAGATAAATTCTTTACCAATATAGAGGAAGCAATTTGACTGTGGAGATTTTAAAAAGTCAAATGAATATTATTGAGGAAACTAAAAAAAAATATATAGGTACATTAGAAACATGCAACAATTTTTAGTATCCTACATCTTTCTTTTGGTAATGATAGTTGAATATTACCAAAAAACAACTTTATTGTAAAAATAATAAAAGTTAGTATAGTCTCATAATTATAAATTATAATGCTAAAGGATAAATGTTAAAACGTGAAAGCTGAAAGACCTTATTAGTCCTTAATGGAATCCAAAAGGGAGGGGTGAATTGTGTAGTTTAAAAAATTCAATAATTTTTCTAATCAGTGAACCAATTTAACAAAAATCAATAGGTATTCTAGAAAAGGATTACTTAATATTATCTTTCTAATCTAATATTTAATGCATTTTGCTAGTTTGTTTGAGAATTTCTTATTATTTTCGGTACATTTTTTATATATAGTGTTTTTAGGTCTTATTTTCCTTCATGGATAAAAACAAGAAGAATTAGGTCAAAATTAGGATAGAAAATGAACGAATTGAAGATATTTTAGTGGTTGCCTATTTAAGTCTACATGGTCATAGGGTTCCTACCAAGCTCTCTAGGATCGCTTTTCTTTATGATTTTTAAAGATTAAAGTAAGATTGAGAGACACGATTGTAGATATGGTCATGTGAGTAACAAAATCCTAAACTTGAGCTATAAATAAATAAAATAAAGTGAAAATGAGAGGAACTAAAAAGGGTTTTGTAAAAGGCTCTATAAAAGACATACTGATGGCCTAGAATAATAGAGAGAAAGAAGAACAAGCATGGTACATATTTGGGGTGGATTTTCATCAATCTAAAGTGGATTTCATGAAAATTAGAAAGGATCTCAACCTTTAGTTTGATGTTATGACAATAAGCTAACCTTTTGTTGGTACTTGGATTAGATGAACCCTTGGACAGACCTTAAAGTTATTTTATTTTATCTTAATTCATTCTTTAGTTTCATTGAGATTCAATTATATGTCCTTAAGCATTCTTGAATTAACATTGCTAGTGTATTATTTCATGTATGATTTCATGCAATTGAGATTGAGCCAACTATGGTGTATACATACTAAAATAAAAGTTTATGAAGCAAAAAGTTGTCTTGGTTGACCACTAAAGTATATTGTTTGATAAATAAGGGTAGGTGGTCAATTAGTATATGTAGCCAAACTCACTAAAAAGAATTAATTTTTTTGAAGTGACAATGTTCAACCAATGTGTTTAATTATTCATCCATATTAGTGTCAAAAAAACTAACAAACTCACTGAAAAATAAGGGAGGGTGTATTTTGAGGACATTAATCGACTACACTAAGATATTGGTTAACCAATTAACTAGATAACTTGAAAAATAAACTTTGAACGTAAACTAAAATATCAAAAATCTTCATAATTTGTGGAAATATCAATCAAAAACTATTATAAACATTAAAGGAGACTTTAATCGTATAGAATCATGCCTAATTCTCTCCTAATATCATTATTCATTAGTTTATTGAAACTATATCCCAATGGGTATAGTTACTAATAAATTTTATCCATATTTGTTCATAATTGCTAAGTCTATATATATATACATATATATATATAATAAATTTCTTATTTATAGTGCAAACCTAAACGTTCATCAATTAGGATTTAGATCGAAATTAAAACATAAATGCAAGGTGTAACATATTTCTAAATTAAACTAATAAGTACCTTTTGTTGAACATTATCATAATATGATTTAAATATTTACTTTTTAATTTCAATCCGTAGGAAGCATCTCATCCTTCTTATCATCCTCACTTGTTTCAATAATTAGCTCTTTTGAAGAGTCTTTGATCATTCTTGTTCTCTTTAAGAACCAAAATTTCCATATTCTATATAAACATCATCAAGAATTTTCTGGAAAAAAAAAGATAGATCCATCGAGATAAAAAAACATAAGCTCTTCAAAGATAATATTACCTTCTCTACTACATATCATTTTCACTTTAAGAAACTTACAAAATAAGTGAATCAACGTGTTGTTGGCATTCAAATGAGCTTAGGCCTTGATTGTTAGTCTCTTTCTTCTTTTCAAGTCACTTCCTTAAGAGTTTGCTTACCATCCTTTGTTTAATAAAATAAAATCTATCAATATGACTATACTTACCAGAAACATGATATATTATATGAGTTATGATGATATATAAGTGCATTATTTGGTATTCTATGTGCGTATGCATAATGAGGAATCTTACTTTAGACATTAAAGGTGTTGAATATTTTCATATATTAGTCAAATTTCCTATCATGAGTATATTTGTGAAGCTTATTATGAATATGTATTCTTCTTTGAGGCTTAAAAGGGTAAGAATGGATTTACATGTTATCATAGAAGTTATATTTATTTTTCCTTTAAGAGTATTGAATCATATGCCTAGATTGTAAGCCATATACAAAAACACGATGTTCGATTATAATTAGTCCTAGTGAATGTAACATTTACATGTATATGCATAGATGTGGATGCTCTATAGTTAATTGTCGCATTAGGCAATAGTTCTTCGCTATATAAATAATTTCCTTTCACAATATGGTTCTAAAATTAGCTTCACTAATATAATTGTACCATATTTCATGCCTATCATTAGAATTATGTTGATCTCTTAGATTTTTACCTAAATTTTCACTCCCTTTAATGAATTTAGATCATTAATCTTTGATAGAATGGATTTCCTTTTTTAATGTATCATTTTCATGATTTAATGTCTCTAACGTATGATTTTCATCAATGATCACATTTTTTGAGTTTTAATATTATGCAATTCACTTTTCACATTTTTATGCTCATTAAAACATGCATCCAACCATTTTTAAACTTCCTTGACTTTGGAAGATAATTTCTTCCTTTTCTTATTCATGATTTCTAAACCTTACGAGTAATTTATCTTATGTTAAATCACTATTCGTATTAAACCAATTAGAGGTATTTGTTACCTCATCATCACCTATAGTAGTAAAGAACTTATGAGCTATCTCTTCTTTTGAATGCTTATTTTCATATTCACTTGTGTCATCCCAAGTGAAGGCTTTAAGTGTTTCTCCTCCTTCTTATAGTTTCTTTCATACTTCTCATTACCTTTATGTAAATGACATTGTAACTTCATATGACCATGTTTTCTATATTAAAACATATAATGTCAAAGGATATTTTAAATAATCTTTAACTTCTTTGAAGTCATTTCTTTTAAAAAACTTCTTCTTCAAGAATTTATTAATTTTTCTAAGGATTAAGGTAATGTCTTCTTCATCGCTTTCACTAGTTGATATCTCTTCCTTTTCACTTAATTCTTTCTTTGAGGCTTTAAATGCTAAATTATTTTTCTTTAAAAGCATCAATTTTCTTACATCTCTTGGAACCTGATTTTGAAAATTCAAAGAGATCTAATAAGTTCCTCTAATAGTAGTATTGTTACATCCTTGACTCCTTTTATAATCATCACTTTTGCTTCTCATGTCTTTAAAAGTGATCTAAGTAACTTTTTTTTTTTACCATTTTAACATTAGTATAGCTCTTTTCTATGACCTTTGATAGCATTAATAATAAATCTAGTGTACATGTCAGATATGTTTTCAATATGTTCATTTGAAAGAATAATTTGAAACAATTCATATTGATATGTTAATATCCTAACTTTACTTTCCTTTACTTAATTTGTTCCCTCATGTTTAACTTTTAAAGTATTCTAAATTTTATGAATTGTTTCACATATAGAGATCCTGTTGAATACATTTCTTCCTAATGTACAAAATAGGGTATGTATGACCTTACTATTCGAGAGAATTAATCTCTTATCTTAAAGTTCGTATTCCTCTTTTAATATAAGTACCTTTTGTTATCAACAATTTTCTTAGGAATAAAGAGACCATTTGAAACTATTTCCTATACGTTAAGACTTTTGACTATTAAGAAAAACCTTATAATAATTTTCCAATATAGGTAACCATTGCCATCAAAGAAAGGCTCTTTACCAATACTTTGTCCCTCTTGAATGATGATGATGATTTTCCTAAATATGACATTGTGTTCTTTCCTATATGATTTTATTATAAATGCTAACCTAATAAACCTACTTTGATACCACTTCTTAGTCTCTAATGGCACCTAAGAGAGGGTGAATTAGATGTTTATAAAATTCAACAATTTTTGTAACCACTAAACTTAATATGATAATAATCAATAGATATCTTATAAAAGAATTGCCTAAAATAAACCAATGAAATAATTGAATAATAATTTAAAAATAATAGGAAAGAGAGAATGTAAAACTGATTTATAGTGTTTCAAAAAAAGCCTTGCCTACATCCACTTATAAGACTATTTTTGAAATTCCATTATAATTCTTCTTTCAAAGTGAAGAATAACTTTTGTACAATATTTTTCAGCATAGAGGAACCTTTTCACAATCTTCCTTCATAGTGAAATGGAACACCCCCAAGTATAATAATATAATGTCCTAACCAAATCTTATAATTTAAAATACATCGCTTTATTACTTGATATCTCCAAAGAGGCTCATTCATATAATATAAGACAATGATGCTCAAATAATTTAAAAAACTTAGAAATGTGTGTAGAAGATGCTCAAATACTTATTTATGCAAGATCAAATTAGAAAAAATATATTTGTAACGTTTTGGGACCTTTATTAGCTATTAAAGTCAAAAACTAGTCATTACAATAGTTAATTATAGAGCATTAGTTGACCAGTATGGCATATTAGTCAACTAGTATGTAATGAATATACCAATTCACTAGTCATTGAGATATTGATTAACCAGTAGGCATATTGTTTGACCAATATGGTATATTGATCAATCAATACATTAACCAATGTTACTATAAAATCTCAAGACATTAAATTTAACAACTTTAACCTATATTGGTTGACCATTAACTTATATAAGTTTATCAATCCCCTAAAAATGTGATTTTAACAACTACAAATGTTTCAACTCAATTTGTTTAAAGTAATTTTAATTTAAAAACTTTTTGAAATATCCCTAAAGAGTGTTTCAATTATTAAGAGGATTTTTTATTAAAACCAAAAGCTTCAATGCCTTTTGATGAATGAAAAGGCCTATGCAATAAATTGATATGAAATGTTTATATATAGTGAGCCCTTTGGATTATCAAAATGACTAAATGAGATTACAATTGTAATGCTAGACTCTCTAAGCCCTTTTATATTGTTCTGTACTTAGAGATGCTACTGTATATTGATATATACATAGTTGTGTGTGAACCCTTTTGGGTATATATGTCAGTGATTTATAATGTTATATGCCCTTACATGAGCTTAAAGTTCATTCGTATGCGAAATCTTGAAGATTTCTGATATATAAGCTTTTAAGTGTGTAAAATCGAGTCCATTGGATGGATATGATCACGGTGGTTGAGTTAATGTGTTCTAAAGCCTTATAGGTGATTAGACATGATTTATAGACCTATTGGACACTTAGAAAGCTTAATTGAAAAAGTTGATATAAAAGCTTAATTGAAAAAGTTGATATACATAAGGACTTATTTGCCAATTGCTAAAAGTCAAAGACTTAAATGTAATTTTTCAATTCTTGGAGGATCAATATGTAATTTTATAAGGTTAAGGGGCTTAATTATTATTTTCAAAAGTCTGGGGACCAAAACAAAAATAAAAGTTTTGGAGATTCTAAAATTTTGGGCTTAATTGCAAATTTATGAAAAGTTTAGAGGGTAAAATGGTAATTTAGCATAACCTAAGGGGAAAAGGTAATTTCACCATATTTTGGTCAAAGAAGAGTCAATATTCTAGACCCTTCTTCATGTATGGACGTGCACCTCATTACTAAAGACTTGAAACATTTTGTTTTAATGAAAAAGAAAGGAGAAGAGAGGAGGAAAAGAATCATTTTCGACTATCACTAAATCCTACCTTTTTTTTTATTCTCCAACCTAAATCCAGGTGTTCTAAGCTAATTTGGGATCAATGATTTTAAGATATCACCAAAGGAAGGTTTAGGTAAGTTTTGTCTCATATTTCTCAACATTATGATTTTGAGTTTGGTGTTAAGATATGTTGTTCTTCATTCTTGAATATACATGAAATATGGTTTAGATGAATGAAATGAGTCATGGAGAAGCCCCCTTAAGTCAAAACTGAAATGCCCTCTCTTTGGTGAAAGTATGTGAATTTTTGAATAACTTTTGAAATTGATGATTTAAATGAATTCTATGGTGTTAATTGTACATGTATAATGTAAATTGATGATGAAAAATGAAGAAGATGTATATTAGATGAGGCTTGTTGAAATGATGGGAGAAGGAATGGATTTATGTAATGAGTTGCATAATTATGATGAAAATGGCTTAAATAAAGGGAATTGGATTGAAAGGAGTGGTGAAATGTGTTGTCGTTTGGAAGTGTTTATTATATAATAAGATAAGAGCATGAATTACTATGATAAAGTCTTGAAAATATGACTTGAAAGTTATGCATATTAGGTGTTGGATAAAATGTCTAAGTGAACTTGGCTTAGGATTTAAGGATTCGTAAAGGATTTAAGGATTCGTAATGATATACGTTGGAAAGTGGCTTTTATGTTTACTTAGAGTAAACTTGAATTTTGCTCAAATTAATGAGTAATGGCCGAATCTTATAGCTTAAAGATAGTGATATTGTGTTTTATACACTTAAGTGATGATGTATAAATATGAGATATATGTTTGAGTAGTAAATACATTGTATATTTTTTATGTATAAAGGGTCGGGAGCTGTGAAACAAGGAACTCGTACCAAGGATTTTTGAAGTTAAGGGAGTATACACCTTCTTTTGAGGTGAGTTGGGGAAATTATATCTCTCAAATGGGATTATAACATCCTAAGACGTACATGATGACTTGTATGTGAATTTTGAACCTAGGTAATGCATAGTAGAATTGAATCTCAAATAGATGCTAGTATACTTGTGTATGTAATAAATGACATTGTTTTGAATAATTCTTTGCACTTGTAGTGCAACTGATGATTTTATTACATATTTTGAGAAATGATATTGTTTTCAACAAACCTGCACTTGAAGTGCAAAGGATAATCTTTTATTTTCTAAAACTACATTTTTGAACAACTTTACACTTGGAGTGCAAAAGATGACTTTTATTGTGTGAAATAATGTTTTGGAATTTACATATGCATAATAGAGTCATGTATGCTACGTGTATATCTTCTCTTTCGACTTAAAATCATAGCAAGGTTCCATTTTATCTGTTGGACCGATAACTAAAGTATGATGCCTTACTTGATTTTAGTAAATAATATTTGTATATGATTTTTATGATTGGTGAGGTAACGATTGGCCAATCGTGTGTTATGCATAACAGATTAAGAGACTCTCGTACATTTGACGCTGGTACATAAAAGTTGAGTCCCCGTATCGACATCTTCTATGGGACTTGTGGGTGATTCCACATCTAGGGTCTGGACACTAATAAGGTCATCACTTAGGGGTTATGACGCTTTTTTCGCCTGTAGTCTGGACTCACCATGAATGAAAATAGAGCTAACATCAAGAATCGATGGGTGTGCATACTAGTTCAGCCTACTAGTGATGACACATATGATTGTTTTGGTTTATTCTGAGATTTGTTTTCTAACGAGATTTGATTTATACATGTGATGTTTTTCTACTTTTGTGTACTAGAACTAGAACCTATGTTCACCGAATGAGTGATTAATAGGCTAGGCCTATATGGTTCCTAATTAGTATACGATGAGTTATAGGCTAGGCCTATGTGTTTCTATGTGATGTATTTTCACTTCATAGGATATCTATACCGTCTTGGTGTGTATCAAGTTCTATTTGTGATATATGTTTTTCCTGCTCATTGAGTACATAGTGTACTCACCCCCTCCGCTTTCAAACCATGCAGGTTAATTTAGTGAGCTTAAAGATCTATGTTGATCGTGCAATTTTTTGACATTTTTGGGGCATTACCACATATAGGTAGTCTCTGTTTTGTACTTTTGTTGTATAGTGGCTCATGAACTATTTTTTATTATATTAGTTATGTTGATATGCCTTATGACTTTATAAAGTAACTCCTGACTGTCTTGTAGTTTCTAAAAGACCTTATGTATGAACTTTTGGTACTATTGTTGAGATTGCTTTTGGGTAGACTTAAAAGTTCAACAGTTTTGGTAGAATTTTGATGTGAATATAGAAATGTGTTTAAAATTGTTTACAGGTGTTTGATTGAGTTTTGGGATTTTTAAAATACAATCATTATGTTGTCCTAATTTTTTTAAAAAAAACGGAGAGATATTCAGTTAGCCATGTATAGTCGGATTAAGGATACCATTAGTGTCCTTAGCCCAGATATGCGGTGGCTGTCATGTGTCCGATATGGTATCGGGTCGTGATAACAATTTGTTAGAGTTATGTAAATAGAGTGTTAGACCCCAAACTTTTCTTGGAAGTTAGGACTATTAAATGAGAAATTGTTGGTGATTAGTTATGTGTAAGGAAAAAGGAGAATTCTTGAATTTGAAATGAAGTAGAAAAAGATGGTTTGGAAGTTAAAAGCTGGAAAATATAGTTGAAACATGATTGCTGAGTATGCTTCAGTGTTTTAGCCATAACATTTTCTCTAGTTATCCGAATGAGGTGATTCTTGATTTGGATTAAACTAGAGAGATAGGGATACAAATTATCTGATGAAATCAAGTTTGAATTCAGTCTCTAAGAAAGTCAAATTTTTTATGAAATTTGAGCATAGAATATTATTTCAGCATAAGAACAGTCCAAAAATATTTGGGATATAACTTTCAGATTTCTAATCCAAATTGAATAATTTTGGTGTTATTAGAAACTTAAGAAAATGAGAAACGCTTTTTTAAAAGGAAGTGTTATCAAAATTTTCCAATTACCTAATCAGAAAAGGTCTAGATTTTTGGAAGGAGTTAGGCATGATTTAAATTAATTTTAAGGTCTTGCTAGATTAATTATTTTATTTGGAGTTAATTATTATGTTAATATTGGTAGGATTTTAAAATATGGTTTAGTTGAATTAAGTGGTAAGATTATCTATATAGGAGGGCATTTTGGGAAGATCAGTCAAGCATTAAAGTCATAAGGCATGAGGGAAGCGGCAAAGTGGACAATTGATGCTCATTAAGGGTAAAGTAGGAAGAATAAAGATTTGTCTTTTGTTTAAGAAGGAGAAAAAGGTGATTTGAGGATAGAAAAGTATAGAAGAAAAGAAGAGAAGAGAGAAGAAGGAGAGAGCTTCGGTTTTGAGATGAAGGAAAGAAGAAAAAAAAACTAGGTTTCATCTTTGCTTGGCTTTCAAGAGGGAATTTGAGGTTGCTTAAGAAGGGAAAAAGGTAGAGGAAGATAAGAGCTTCCACTTGAACCAACAATCTCACTATTTGGTGAAGATTCAAGGTAAGTTTATGTTTAATCTTTTGGATTTTTGGAAGAGTTTTGGTTCAAAGAGCTTAAGAAATGCATGGGTTTAAGTATTCGAGGATCAATTTCATATATAAGTTTCATTGGGTTTTCCAAATGGAAATCATTTTCAATGGGGATTTTGTCAATGTTGAAGGGAGGCAAGAGAGGCAAGGGGAGCAAGAAGAGAGAAATCCTTGAGTAAGTTTTCAAGCAAGGAAATTAAGGTGGGTGCACATTTTTTATAATTGATTCAATAAGCCATTAAAGTTTCTTTCAAATAAATGGAATTAAATGATTTCCAACTACATTGAAAATGTGCATTTATTGTTCTTTAAAATGCTTTGAGAATGTGCCACATATTTTTGTATGTGAATTTTGTGAATGAATTATGAACTGATATGAGAATGATTTCGAATTGCTTCATAATTGTTGTATTTATAGCTTTTGAATGATTTGGGAAATGGCTATATGATTGGTATAGGATTCTAGTCGATGAAGTGTGAAATGATGATGGAATTGCATATGAAATATTTCATGCTCATAAAAGACAAGTTTTCAAAATATATTATTTGGACAATTGGTTTTTAAGTCATGAATAAAATGTTATGTCGGTTTTTGGTGGTCTGTTCTGTCTGTCAAGTGCACTTTGACTAAAAGGCTTCTCCCGCCTGCTCACTAATGGCATGGAGCTCCTTCACAGACGCCCATAAGTTCATAGCTACATAAGACCATTTGTGGGATTGTGATAGTACGTTTTGTTCGCGACTACAGAGGACCCTTATGGGAAATGTGTAGTATGTTCTGTTACGAAACCACCCAAAACCATTCAGATGTGTTTAATTGATCATGATGCATTGCCAAGTTTGATGGATGTATGACTTATGTGAGTTGTGAATTGGTTTTATAAGTTGAGAATTTTATGTTTTACGATTCAATGAGAATTTTCTATGACAATGAACATTTTAAATGGTTTTGCTTGTTATTCGTTATAAACTTGTTACCTACAAGCTTTCAAGCTTACCCCCCTTTCTGTCCCATCTTCAAGTAAGGAGAATGAGATCGAGTAACTAAAAGTCGAGGCATCATTCTACTTCTGCAACATTTTTGTATATTAAGTTAGATTTTGTAAAAAAACAAGGCCTTAGACACATTTTGAGAAATATTGGGTTTTGTATCTTTTGTATTTTGGGATTTTAATATTTATGATGTAATGTGGCTTGAAATGCCATTAAAGTTTTGCAAAACTCTTGTTTTATGATGTTAATGAAATATAAATTAACGTATGGATGAGGTGGAGTTGAAACATGACTTACTTAAGGATGAGGTTAAGTTGGAATTAGGTACATTTGAAGAAGTTATCATTTTGAGATGATAAATTTTGAATACAAATTGTTGTTTACATATAATTGAGATATATTATGGAAAGGAAAGATAGGAATTGTGTTCTGAATTCAGGAGAAAAATCATATTAATCTAGGTTGAATTAGACAAAGTTGTCTTCTTGAAGTTGTAGTTTGTCTTTCTAGCTTTCCAACACTATATAGTATGAAATTTTGGATATCGGAGTTGAGAAATGTGATCATTATAAGTTGGTAATGCTGGATAGGGTGTATATTAGGACAACTATAAAAATAATGAGATGTAATTGAATGTAATGAATCAAATGAGTCTAAATTTGAGAGTTTTATGAGACCAATGTGGTTTTTTAATTCTTAGGAAGTGATATTGCACTAGAATAGGTGAATTTGAGAAGATTATGAGTGAAAGTGATGTTAGAATGGATGTAGGAACCATTGAAGGGAGTTTTGTATTACCTATATCCGTTAGACAAACTTTAGGTCTGTTAAACAGACCTTTTCGGGTTTGTCAGGGCTCCCAGCCTTGCCCATGTCCATTAAATGGACTTTAGGTCCGTTAAACGGACCTTCTTGGGTTTAAAATGGCCCCTAACCCCTTGTATGTCCATTAGGCCAACATGTATGTCCGTTTAACGGCATACGTTATACACTCGTGGAACTTTGCATTTTTAACCCTCTAAATGGAAAATTCTTGCTTTTGTAGTTTTCATGAAAGTTGTATATCTAGAAGCCCTCTTTCAAACCGTACAATAACAACCTTAATCTGAGGTCTCTAAAGAAAGTTATGCTAATTGTCCCGTGATAGGTACAATGTGATTGAGGATATAAACATGTTTGATTCTTTTGGCCATAACTTCGTCCTCCGACCTCCAAATGAGGTGATTCTTAAAGCAATGGATTCTTAACACAATTTTATATGCCTCAATAAAAAAATTGGTAGCTTTTGGTTTTGATCTGAAAAATATTTATGGAAAGATAATGAGCGGTCGGTTGGGAGAGCATGACTGGGGTATGGACATACTTTAGCTTCTTAAGCATAACTTCATCTATAGAGCTCTGATTGAGATGGTTCTTGCTTCAAATTAAACTAACGACTTAGAGCTACAATAAAATTGTGATTTTGATGATTGACTAGTATAAGCACACCACTCTTGTGGGATGATGGCTAATAAAGGTTCATTGAAACAACCCTACAAGGTAATTCTGGAATGTTGGGCTCTAGAAATGGGGTCTAACATGTTGTGGTATCAGATAAGAGTTGGGTTCTAGAATTGGTGCCCAGTAGTTGTGGTATTAGAGAGCCTAGGTTTAGTATCTTACATGGGTACTTTTAGAAAGATGTATCAAGTTAAATGCATTTTTGACATGTTTTAACATGCCGTAGTGACTGATCCCTAGTCTGAGTCACATGTGTATAAGTCACATGCATTGGCATTTATTAAGAGTTCGAGCTAATAGAATTAGTAAGAAGAATGATGCATTTTCAAAATTTGAGAAAATCGAAAGTTGTAGGGAATTAGAAATGGGAAATAGTACATGGTTAAATATGACAGATAATAGGTCAACGCATTTGTATTGGTGGAATTGAATATGACACCAATATTGTACTGTGGTGTATATCTTCGAATGTGATAAAGATGTAAATGTATTATCATGGATTGATTAAGGAAAAAAGGGAGACAAGTAGAAATGATGAGATTAAAGTCTACATGAATAAAAACAGAAATTGTTGTGATCTTAAGAAGATAAAATTAAAACCGAAGTAGTTGTTTAATTAATATGACAAAAGTTACGATCCACCATAAGAATATATAAGTGAAATTGATATGTATTAGGAATTAAGTGACTCAAGAAAAATGAATGAAATAGGTGGATCAACACCAAAGGTACATAATACAGTGAGATAGACATAAGAGGTAAGTGTACTAACATTAAAGAGATAAGAACTATGAAGCAAAGGTTGAATTGTTTCTAAGCGTATCACGTTCCTAAGGTGTTCTTATATTGAGTGCAAGATGTGCTCAGGTTAGGATAAAGAAGCAACTAAGCTTAAAATTGTATTAGTCCATATAAAGTTATTAAGAACTGGACCATTAACTTACAAGTTAGTATTACTAGCAAAGATGTCTCATATTTATAATGTGTTATATGTGAATATGCTAAGAAATATGATGCAAGAAGTGGAAAATTGTGAGTAATCAAAGAACATATATATATTGAGGAAGTGGTTAAGAAGTGAATGACAAAATGAGTGATTGAAAGACTAAGTGATTCTATTGGCTATGGTCATTTGGAAGAAACTATTCTAGTAAAGAAGTTACTTGGGAGACTGACGAAATATAAGACAGCATTACCTCCATTTGTTTGATCACTCAAGTAAGAATTTCGTGGACGAAATTCTTTAAGGGGGAGAATTGTTGGACCCCAAACTTTTCTTGAAAGTTAGGACTATTAAATGAGAAATTGTTGGCGATTAGACATGTTTAAAGAAAAAGGAGAATTTTTTAGTTTGAAATGAAGTAGAAAAGATGGTTTAGGTACAAGTTGGGTTATATGTGAAATGTTGGAAGTTAAAAGCTGGAAAATGTAGTTGAAACATGACCGCTGAGTATGCTTTGGTGTTTTAGCCATAACTTTTTCTCTAGTTATCCGAATGAGGTGATTCTTAATTTGGATTAAACTAAAGAGATATGGATACAAATTATCTGATGAAATCAAGTTTGAATTCAGTCTCTAAGAAAGTCAATTTTTGGATGGAATTAGAGCATATTATTTTAGCATAAGAACAGTCCAAAAATCTTTGGGATATAACTTTCAGATTTCTAAACCAAATTGAATAATTTTGGTGTTATTAGAAACTTAATACAATGAAAAACATTTTTCTAGAAGGAAGTGTAAAAACATTTTTCTAGAAGGAAGTGATATCAAATTCCTTCAATTACCTGATCAGAAAAGGTCTAGATTTTTGGAAGGAGTTAGGCATGATTTAAATAAAATTTGAGGTCCTGCTAGATTAATTATTTTATTTGGAGTTAATTATTATGTTAACATTGGTAGGATTTTAAAATATGGTTTAATTGAATTAAATGGTAAGAGTATATATGTATAAGGGCATTTTGGGAATATCACTTAAGCATTAAAGTCATAAGGCATGAGGGAAAGGGCAAAGTGGACAATTGATGCTCATTAAGTGTAAAGTGGGAAGAATAAAGTGTTGTCTTGTGTTTAAGAAGGATAAAAACATGATTTGTGGATAGAAAAGGAGAGAAGAAATGAAGAGAAGAGAGAAGAAGGAGAGAGCTTCAGTTTTGAGAAGAAGGAAAGACGAAAAAATACTAGGTTTCATCTTTGCTTGGATTTCAAGAGGGAATTTGAGGTTGCTCAAGAAGGGAAAAAGGTAGAGGAAGATAAGAGCTTCTTTTTGAGCTAACAATCTCACTATTTGGTGAAGATTCAACGTAAGTTTATGTTTAATCTTTTGGATTTTTGAAAGGGTTTTGGTTCAAAGAGCTTAAGAAATGCATTGGTTTAAGTATTGTAGGATCAATTTCATGGATAGGTGTCTTTAGGTTTTCCAATTGGAATTCATTTTGAATGGGGATTTGGTCAATGTTGAAGGGAGGCAAGAGAGGAAAGAGGAACAAGAAGAGAGACATCCTTGAGTAAGTTTTCAGGCAAGGAAATTAAGTTGGGTGACATTTTTTATAATTGAGTTAATAAGCCATTAAACTTTCTTTCAAATAAATGGAATTAAATGATTTCCAACTACCTTGAAAATGTGCATTTATTGTTCAGTAAAATGCTTTGAGAATGTGTTACATGTTTTTGTATGTGAATTTTGTGAATGAATTATGAACTGATATGAGAATGATTTTGAATTGCTTCATAATTGTTGTATTTGTAGCTTTTGAATGATTTGGGAAATGGATATATGATTGGTATAGGATTTTTGTTGATGAAGTTTGAAATGATGATGGAATTGCATATGAAATATTTCATACTTATGAAAGACAAGTTTTCGAAATGTGCCATTTGGGTAATTAGTTTTCAAGTCATGAATAACATGTTATGTGGGTTTGTGGTGGTCTGTTCTGTCTTTCAAGTGCGTTTTGACTAAAAGGCTTCTCTCGCCTGCCTGCTAGTGACATAGAGCTCCTTCACAGACTCCCGTAAGTTCACAGCTACATAAGATCATTTATGAGATTACGATAGTACATTCTGTTCACGGCTACACAAGACCCTTATGGGAAATGTGTAGTATGTTCTGTTATAGAACAACCTAAACCATTCTGATGTGTTTAATTGATCATGATGCAATGCTAAGTTTGATGGGTGTATGACTTATGTGAGTTGTGAATTGGTTTGATAAGTTGAGAATTTTATATTTTACTATTCAATGAGAATTTTTTATGACAATGAACATTTTAAATGGTTTTGCTTGTTATTTGTTATAAACTTGTTACCTAAGAGCTCTCAAGCTCACCCCCTGCCCTTTTCGTCCCATCTTCAGGTGAAGAGAATGAGATCGAGTAACCAAGAGTCGAGGCATCATTCTACTTCTGCAACATTTTTGTATATTAAGTTAGATTTTGCAAAAACAAGGCTTTAGACGCATTTTGAGAATTATTGGGTTTTGTATCTTTTATATTTTGGGATTTTGATATTGAAGATGTAATGTGGCTTGAAATGCTATTAAAGTTTTGTAAAACTCTTGTTTTATGATGTTAATGAAATATAAAATTGTGTATGGATGAGGTGGGGTTGAAATATGACTTAATTAAGGATGAGTTTAAGTTGGAATTAGGTACACTTGAAGAAGTTATCATTTTGAGATGATAAATTTTGAATACAAATTGTTATTTACGTATAAGTGAGATGTATTATAAAAAGGAAAGATAGGAATTATGTTCTGAATTCAGGAGAAAAACTGTATTAATCTAGAATGAATTAGATAAAGTTATCTTCTTGGAAGCTATAGTTTATCTTTCTAGCTTTCCAACGCTATATAGTATGAAATTTTTGGATATTAAAATTTAGAGATATGATCATTATAAGTTGGTAATGCTACAAAGGGTGTATATTAGGACAGCTATAAAAATGACAAGATGTAATTGAATGTAATGAATCAAATGAGTCGAGATTTGAGAGTTTTATGAGACTAAGGGTGTTTGAATTGTTAGGAAGTGATATTGCACTAAAAGAGGTGAATTTGAGAAGATTATGAGTGAAAGTGATGCTAGAATGGATGTAGGAACCATTAGAGAGGCTTTGGAGGAAGTTTTGTACCACTTATGTCTGTTAGACAGACTTTAGGTCCATTATATAAGCCTTCTCGAGTCTGTGAGGACCCTCAGCCTTGCCCATGTCCGTTAAACGGACTTTAGGTCTATTAAACGGACCTTCTCGAGTCCAAAATGGTCCCCAACCCTGTTTATGTCCGTTTAACGAACATACACTATACGCTCACAGAAATTTGCATTTTTGACCCTTTAATGACAAAATATCACTCTGTAGTCTTCATAAAAGTTATAGATCTAGAATTCCTCTTTCAAACCATCTAAGAATAACCTTAATCCAAGGTCTTTACAGAAATTTATGCTAATTGGCCCATGATACGTACAATATGATTAAGGATACAAACATGTTTGATTCTTTTGATCGTAACTTCATCCTCCGACCTCTAAATGAAGTGATTCTTAAACCAATGGATTCTTAACAAATTTTTCTATCACTCCATAAAAAGATTGGTAGCTTTTTGTTTTGATCTGAAAATATTTATGGAAAGATAGTGAGGGGTCGATTGGGAGAGCATGACTAGGGTATGAATATACTTTGACTTCTTAAGCATTACTTCATCTATAGAGCTCCGATTGAGATGGTTCTTGCTTCGAATTAAACTAGACACTTAGAGATACAATTTTTTTGATGAAGTCAAATTGTGATTTTTATGATTGACTGGTGTGGGCACACCGCTCTTATGGGATGATGGCTAATGAGAATTTATTGAAATAATCCTACATAGTAATAGGCTCACGTGTGATGACTTCAAACATTGGGCTCCTAAAATGGGGTCCAACATTTAGTAACTTAGATAGTAAGTGTATTTACATGTAACTTAATTTTCTTCTATTTACTTTTGTAATAAAAATATTTATTATTAATAAAATAAAAGAGTTTGGTTTTATTTGTATAAGCTTTATATATCTAGTCATAAAGTACCAAGATTCTTTTATAAGTAATATACATATACATGGAGATGTATAGGAAACATGTATATTATTAGAATCTAAAT
>JANSVA010000007.1:3503757-3517939 GCA_025504915.1 Erythroxylum reticulatum
ATACACATATATGTATATGAAATATGCACAATGCATATCCATGGCAATCCCGGGTATCGCTCTGTTATTCTCATCATGTAAACATTCATATTTCCAAACTCACATAAGTATCATTATACTTATGGTTTATACCTTAAATAAACCATAAAAATCAAAATTCATAACTCATTTCGTCAATTCAGATTTTTCCTGAAACATACCTTTGGGTCTATTGTACATGATCAATATGACAATGAAAATGAAGTAATTTAGCAACACTTTCTTCTAAAAAAATGTTTCCTATTGTCTGAAGTTTCTAATGACCCTACTATCATTCAATTTAGTTCAATACTCCAAAAGTTATATTCCAAATAAACTAAAATAGTATTCTGTGCTCAACTTCAAGTCAAATTCTGGAATTCTAGAGATAGAATTAAAATTTGATTTCTTCAAAAAAATTGTAGCCATATGTCTCTAGTTTAATGTAAATTAAGAATCATTCCATTTTGATAACTACAGATCAATATATCGCCAAAATATCGAAGCATGTTTAATGAAAATACTCCATTCATCAATTTTCTAGGATTGGTAATCATTTTCATCCCAAATTTATCATTCAATCTCTCCCAAATGATTTCAGAAGATCATAATTTTTTCTGTACATTCCTCATTTTCATTTCACCATTTCAACTCCCATTCAGCTAAACACATTTTTAAAGAAATTAAAAACCATAATTAACACCAAATATTAAAAACGTTCCTGCACTTTCCTTAATTTTTCTACATTTTGTTCATCTTCTTTTCTTCTTTTTCTCAATCTAACATTTCTAATTTAAGTAAATGTTTTGTTCTCAATCTAACCTCTAACTATCATCATAAATGCTTCATTTAACATTACCCATAAAGATTAACAAGCTACTTACTTGATTTAGCTCCACATCTTCAAAAATAATGCTTAGCCCTAGCTCCCAAGCATCACACGATCTTCATCTTGAAGGTGGATTAGGCTAGGTTTTTCTTGTGGCAAATGGAAGAAACAATGAAATGGAAGTAGCAATTGATAGATGGAAGCAAGGTATAACGTTGATGAGGTGAGAGTGAGTGAAGAAACGAAAATGGAGAAGAAGAAGAAGAAGAAGAAAAGAAAGCTATGAAGAAGATGAAGAAAGCAAGAATAAAAAAACACTTAACTTGGTCTTTCAAGTTAGAAGAAACGTGAGAGAGAGGAGTGGTGAGTGGTAGTAACACTTATCACTGCCACTTGTCACCTCCCTATGATCCCCTTTGGATCCTCATTAAAAACTAGTCTATTTGTCTCCAATTTCTAATCCAATTGTCTCCCAATTTTCAATGACATTTGTCAATAAATCCCAAAGCTATTTATCAAAAGTTTCATTACCATTGGACTATAAATCTTACCACCTTTATCAATTGTCTTGCCACTCGGTATTTTTTCTAGTCCAAAAATACCCAAAAATTTTAGAATTTTCCTAAATTTTCACCAAATATTCTAAATCAATACGTATATTCTCCAAATCAATTTTCAATAAATAAAAACCACATTTCTCAAAAAATCACATTTATAACTAAATTATATCCGAAAATGTCAACAAATGCATGTATAACCATTTAATGTTAAAAATCAATATTCACGTGTATGTGCATGTCATATTATGCATGAGCATGAAATACATTTTTTAATATCTCATATTTACTATTCTAGCCTCAATGTGGATAATGGAATGTTACAATCTTATATAGGGATTTGTATGTTTTGATACTATTTATGACATATTCTAATCATGGATACCTCACTAGGTGGTCGTTAGATGTAGCTTGAAATATAGAGGTAGTTAAGTGATCAAGATAGAATTCATCACCCTAAAATAATTAGGTAGAATGTTTTGTTGTTTTCGATTAGTATTGATTTGAGAGTTCCTTGGCCAAGGTAGAATAATGTCTTGTAAATAGTTTACAAATGTCATTAATTGAATCAATAGCTTATGATGGAGAACTAATGTGATTGGATTTAAAATAATGTAGATATTAATTCAATGCTTTACGTCTAATCAGAACATTGTATGATGAAAGGATTAAATTATAAGGAAAAATCATGCACAGAAAGGATAGTGAAAACCATTTTGACATTTAAAAATATTTTGGTAGTCATGATGCGTTGCTAGACGTCAATCTTGATCTATGATTGTAAATTGTTAAATTAGAGATTTAAAGATAAATTAAAAGGATTTTTACTTTATCTAATTTTAATTATAAACTAGAATTATAAGTTATAATCATTGCTAACATATTTGAGACCTTAATGAGTCTCACGTAAAGAACAAGTTGAAGAAAGAAAAGATATTTTAATCAAGTTGGACTTGATTGTAAAGTTCAAGAAATTTTATCATTAAATATGAAATATTTAATAAATAAGGATCAATATGAGATATTGGATCTTATTTGGGCAAAATTGATATCTAATTAGAATTATTTGTAATTGTAATTAAAGTTTAATTGAACTTAAAATTTAATTTCAATTAAATTACTAAAATGTCCAAAACTTATTATCAATAAGCTTAATCTCTAATGGAGCTATCACTTCTTGCTTAACTCTCTTTGTAAGAGAGATTTCAGAGTTCTCTCAACCTGTTATGGGAATACCGTTAGAGGTCGAACATTTATGCGGCTGCGATGATTGAGATGAGTCAATCTTGGAAACCATTTAAAGGATATGACAAGAATATGATCGAACTTCAGAATAAGGTACAAATTAAGATTCATGCTTTATTATAATTTATGCATTAATCATTTTATAAAATTAAAATGATCTTGATTTTTGAGAAATCAAAATACAAAAAGTTTTACAATTATTTCATTACAGTCAGAATTTGATCTTGTCTTAATTTCCCAACTGTGATATCAAAGCTAATCTTTAATTCTATAATTTGATTAAAATGTTTGATTATTATTGATCTTAAATTTTGGATTTGAAATTAAAGCCTTAAAAATCATATTTAGATCTGATTAATTTTAATATAAAAGGTTTAGTCTGAAATTTCATAGAACGATAGATCTGTGAATATGATTAATAATTGTTTAAAAGTTAAAGTATATTAAACAATATTTGAATAAGAAACCCAAAAATCCAGATTAGAAATTCTGGATATTGCAATAAGTTATCAAAATTTTAAAAACCTAAAACCAACTATAGGTTTATGAAACCCAATTGAATGAAATATGAAATATGAAATTGTTGGAGAACCTTGACTATAATGGTTAGCTTTTCAAGCAAGTGCATATGATGATATGATGTCGTGGTAGTTGGAAAACGTTGTTTGTGTTTTTGGTTCGTAAAATTTTGCCTTGTTGCCTACAGTTTGGTTGTATTTGGGTTAAAGATTATGGCTAGAAAAATGGAATAAGGTGAAGAAGAAGCCACTGTAAATGACATCGCATAAAGGCAACAACTCACCAACTGCCTAGAAACGACATTAAGCAAGGAGAGCAGCGTGGAGGAGCTTTCGATGATGAAATAACTGACAACAATAGCGGCTGGAGAAAGAAAAAGCAAGCGATGTGTGGCAAGGCAAGGATAGCCAGCATTGGACAATTGGTGGTTGCAGCTGACGACGTCCAATGAAGGTGGCTTGCAAGCGATAGTGATGTAGCTGCTGGGCTGATAGTGGCAACTGCAACATATTGGTTGCTAGGGTTTGTGAAATTAGGGTTTATAGAACATGAACAAGGGTTGTGTTTGTTTACATGGATAACCTATTCTAAGGTTAGAATAGGATTGGAATTTTAAAATAATTTTAAAACTAAACAAAATTATTTTAAGTAGGAAATAATGTATTCCTAATACCCATTTTTAAACATATTTTAAGAAGATTCTTAAAATTAAAATTCGATTCTAAAAAATTAAAGCAATCATTTTTCTTAATACGATTATGATTAATAATTGTATTGATTCATAACTAATTTTAGAGAAATAGTTTCTGAAATTAGAATTAATTAGATTTAGTTAGATTAAAATTAATTAATTAGACTCTTTAAATTTAAGAAAACTATTTTCTTAAGTAATTAAGAAAGTATGAGATATCAAAAAGGTTGAATGTAATCTTACGAGGCTATTGAACAAATTGTTTGTTTCAACGTATATTTATAGGAGAATGGTTCTCAATGATAAGTTGTAGGAGTAAAATAAAATTTGAAATGTTCAAATCTCATGACAGTACATCCAATTGGAACTATTGTCTTTGTTGATACATTTTATGTAAAGTTGAAAGGCTACAAGACATTGAAAGATTCACTTTCATGATGAATTCAAAGATTTTATTTTAAAGATAATTGTAAATTTATCAATTCTACAAGAAGGTTAGTGTGAGTATAGTTGTCCTCTTCAGTGAGAGTTTATAAAGATATATTACTCATAAAGAACAACACTTATAATTTTCAATTGTTGAAATATAATTATCCAAGAACAACTCTTGTTAAATAAGAAAAGGTAACAACTTAATTCTAGGAATTAAATGTATGACGATAGATTGGAAGTTGTTTACCTATTCTAATTCTAGGTACATAGATAATGTACTAAAGATTTTTAGTATCTGAGATAGTTGATACTTATGAAGTATTAAAGATATCCATTATTTTAAGTATGAGTTGATATTTGAGTTCAAGGAGATAAGGATATTTACTTTAGAAGTAAATCCTAATTAAGGTCTATTTTACTTGAGAACAATATCATTCAAGATTGGAAACATTCCAATGTAGTAATAGTTGCTAATTAAGCTATAATACATTTTTTATTTAGTACAAATGATTGATTAGATCAATAAGTTCTTTAATGAACTTGATATAGTTTCTTACATTATTTAAAAAAGTAATGTAATGTGAAATATTAAAGTCATTGGGCACGTCAAAGGAACTGACGTCTCATCAAAGATTCAACAATGTATTTAAGAAAATTTTCTTAATTATGATGATAATTAAGATAGAAGTTGTAAGATTTAACAAGTGCTTACTATAAAGAATCTTATATAATTATCTCATCAAGCCGTTATCACAGTAGTAGCATGATCGTCATATAGTGATATGATATATGATATTTAAATGATTGGTTTAGTGCAAGTGAGAGATTGTTAGTTTATGCCCTACAACCAATCAGTTTGGTTTAGTTTAGTAACAATTATCTAAAGGAAATCTTTATCTGATAAATGTTTAGATGTATATTATAAAGTTTATACGATGATTATACATTGCAAATTAAATTATAATGAGATTATTATTGGATTTATGCACCATCCCTAAATTGTTCCTAGTCATCGTTTTATTAAGAATGGACATTAATAGAACAAAAAAAGACTAGCACACATTACATTTTTTCTTATGAATGAAGTATTCAATCTCATAGACTAAAGTATGGAGATACTTAAACAAACGTGTGAGTGGTTGCTAGAGAACAAGTTCATTAAACTAACCGACATGAAAAATTCATTTGGAACATTATTTGTATGTCTATGGAATTCTTATTTTGATGATTGTATAAGTGATCATTTGACTTGAAGTCTTAAAACTTATCTTCTATAGGGATTGTTATGTTTTGATATTACTTGTGACTTATTTAAACATTGGTCGTTTAGTCGGTAGTCATTAGATATAACATGAACTATATGAAGATAGCTGAGTAATCAAGATAGAATGCATCACCTGAAAGTAATTAGGGAGAATATTTTGATGTTTTCAATTAGTATTGATTTTGAAAATCCTTGGTCAAGGTGGAATTATATTTTGTAATTAGATTATAAATATCATTAATTGAATCAATAGCTAATGACGGAGAGTTAACATGATTGTACTCAAAATAAAGTAGACATTAATTTTATACTCTATGTCTAATCGGAATATTATATAAAAAATAATTGAATTATATAAAAAAATCATGGATGGAAAAGATAGTTTAAACTACTTTGACATTCCTAAATAGTTAGGTGATCATGATGTATTGTTAGACGTCAATTTTGATCTATAATTATAAATTATTTAATTGAGAATTAAAGAAATTAAAAAGAGTTTTAATTTATATAATTTTAAAGTTTCACCCAAGATATAATTAAAATTAAAATTTATAATCATTGTTAATATATTTAAAGACCTAATGAGTTTTATATAAATAACAAGTTGAAAAGAGCAAAAAATTTCAATAACGGCCAGTTCTGGGTGAAACTTTCAATACTGGCCAATACCGATGTAGGAAATTTCATTCCATTTTCTATATCCATATTCACATCATTGCTAGGGTTAGGATTTATTAATATTTTTAATAATAATTAGTATAAGTGAGTGCCAACCAAAAGCACCAGTACTAACCAGTATCTTAACCCGATACGAAGTGAATTGTTTTGAGGTACTGTCCATATCATCAGTACTGCTTTGCACAGAAGATTTTTCCGTACTGACTTCTTGCGCTGAAACGGCTGTACTTTAGCTGAAACTCTTAAAAGCAATATTTGGTGTCTTTCTGCTGAGGCAATCGTAATAAGGAATGAGAAATGCACGGAGTAAACGCAAGGCTAGCAATGCAGGGCATGTGGAATCCTAATAAATGCACTAATTTCCACGTTCAAAGCGGATCCTCCGGCAGTAGTAATACATGGTCATTTTCTTGGGAGCCAAACAACGGCATAGAGAAAGGTAAAAGTCCGCATTCCTCGGTGGTCCCAAAGCAGACCAAACTATCAATTGAATAATTGGGCACTGACTAAGAATTTATAAATCTTGATGGCATGTATCTCCACTCTCCCTATTACCAATACTACTTTTTGTCTTTTCTTTTTGGATGGATTAACATAAATTTTCTATATTCGCATCGATTTTGGGGCTTTGGATGAATTAATGGCCGACATTCCTTGTTTTTTAATTATTATTATCATCTTGCTTTACCCTAATCTCTACTTTTATGTACAAAGTCATCCCTACACCAACATTTAGAGAACTTTTTTTTGTTTTGCTAGTATGGATACTCGATTGGTACAAGAAATCAATAGATATAGAATATTCAATGTTCAATAGACATAAATACCAAAGAACTTGAGAGGCATATTATAGGCCCTCGACTAGTCAAATCAACGTACTCTTTGGTTAGTAAATCCAATTAAAACAAGCAAATTACAGGGAAGACTAAAGTATCTTAACAACCAAGTCTACAAGTATGTGATTCCACGTTTTGGCCGAGTGTAAGTTCCTAATTGTTGACTTGGTATGTTATGAATATTAGATCTCAACAAAAAGAACACACACATACACACACAAACACAAAAACTAACGTAGATGTAATCAATTTGCTATTTTCGATGGTCTTGGCCAAAGTTTGATTCTTGTAACACAAGTCTAAACTCTCTGTCTCACTCGACTTAAATAATGTATATGGCCAAAGTCTGATTCTTGTAACACGACTCTAAACTCTCTGTCTCTTTCAGCTTAAATAATGTATCTCCTTATCAAATCCAAATCTAACCTATTTTTAGATGATTTACATTTTACAAGACAGCTCCACTCTAACCTTGAATCATTAGGACAAATTGATTAAAAGGAGACCTCTAATTGAACTTACCTATTTTCATGTCCAAGTAAAAATCTAATTTTCCTCGTATGTATAAAGCATTGTTTATCCTTTCAAATCCCCCTATAATATCATATATTCCAATTTGGTACTCTCACTTAATCGAGGGCAAGCTTTAGAGTACATAGATTCAAGTCACTTAGCTTCCACACTACTTTACAAGTTTACTCTCGGATTCCAAACGATTAACAGCTAAAGGATACCAATTCCAAGGTAGTAGGTAGTAATAAGAAAATATGCATTTGTTCTACCCGATAATTTTATTTAAGCAAATTCTTGTTTCTGTTAAAGTTCCACTCTATTTAAAGATAAAGTTAGTTATAATGGTGAAGCAGCATGGCAACATTTTTCTTCAAAAGATGATTTAATACGATGGAATCAGATCCGTATCTTAAGTTTTGAAGACAACGGTATTGATATTAAATTGGTTATTTATATTTGATAGTCGTGGTCATCATCGTCATCAAAGAAATTCTACACATGAAGGAGACATTACCAGTACAGATGCATAGTCATACCGAAAGACGGAAGAGGTATAGCTATATTGTTGGCATTTAATACAAATAATGACCCACAACATTTGTGAGAGTTACATTTGTCTACCTTTTGTCTTTCCTTTTCTAATTGGTCAATTGTACTCCCATCATGTACATACGTGCGTATGTACAATATTTTTAATATAAATTTGCAACTTATTCGGACGGGCAAGAGAACTAATTTTGTTGAATTTAAAAGCTAAACACTGCAACAGACTATTAGCTATGTCATAAAGAATTCCATATATACAGTTATAGGGTCAGGTATAATCATGTTTTTCGCAAGATTCTAACATTATTGCTAGTGTTTAAAGGAAAGCATTAAGGGATAACAATTAAATGGAGCATCAAACAGACATGTATAATATGCAAGTGTAAAAGAAACCACCAGCAGGCTATAGTGTGTAGGGAGGAAGATTACCTTCAGGATACAAAATGCATGACGAGCAAGGAGAGGAAGCCAGGGTGAGGTGGAAGAATAGGCTCCAAAAAATATAACCATGAGCCAGAAACTTTGATGTACCTGCAGAGAAAACAAAAGGGATTCGAGAATCAGAGCTATCCCAAATGATCTCGACCGAGGAAACGAAGCTGAATTGTGTAGATGTGCCATACTTTGACACGAGGTAGCCATGCAACTGAAGTGTGTGACTTGCAGATTAAAGTGGAGTTATAAACAATGCATGGGTTAATATCTCAAACGATATGTGTTAAGACCAAAGTATCCCTTTTGATCATTATCATAAACTAGTTACCATTGTAAGACCCTATAATTACCTAAATATTATAAAATTGTTTAATTTTTCCCCAAAAAAAACCTTCTACAACTATATAAACATTTCCAAATTAAGAAAGTTTTAGCAAATTTACAAACAGAAAATTCAATGTTCTAACCAGCTTATATTGACCATTCAAGACAAATCAAAATTTTACTGATGTCAAAGCAAACAAAATAAAGTTCATGTGTGAATAAGTCAAGTTACTCTTATAATGATGACAACTAAATACAAATATGAAACATAAAATCAAATGACATTTGAATAAATTTAGAGTAAAAGATTGAATTAAAAAATTTATATTGAGCAAGTGCTACTAGTAAATTGTAACTTGTTATTTAATTTAATTTTAAAAACATTTTTGTTTATAGGAATGTCACAAATAAAATTCTATTTCTATAAATTTCTAATACACTTGGTGGGACACTCTTAGCTCTTATATGTTTCTTTCACTTTAAAATTTTTTAAAGTTTAGTATTAAAAGGCATATTCAAATAATCATATGACTCTCAAGATTGTCAAAAATGTTGGAGAAAGCTCCAACATCATCTTTAGCCTTATTGTCCCTCTAGTAGAGATTTGGATGTAGTTAAATCTATGTTGACTCCTTCGATAATATGGACACTAACAACTAATCTATAACACCTCCTATACAGAAATTATAACCATCCACATACATAACAACCAAATTCCTGTACAAACAATTGTGACATATATTTATAGTCATTTATAGGGACTGTCATCACACATTTGTCTATTCAATGTTGTACATATATATATTACAAAATTTCATATCACTTTTATCATTTAAGAGCAATATTACATATTTGCATTTACATGATAATCTAAAAGAAATATTACATATAACTTAAATTCTTAGTTACAAATTGTTACATATTCAATCATCTTTAACCAAAAAGAAACAATCCAAAAGTATATTTATTACTAACGCTTGGCCTTAGTCCCTGCAGATGATCCATATACCTCACTCCTATTACTTGGACCTACATGGATTAACACCTGTTTTAAGCTTAAAAGCTTAGTGGGGAAATACTTAGTTTGGATAACCACTCACAGCAGTTATTTGCCAAGCACATACAGTCATAAATATCACAAAATTTCATAGTGCAAATATGCTTCAATGTATTATTTATATACCAAAATTTTACATTATAGGCCAAACATTGGTATTCAACGTTCATTAATTCAAATTATCAATACAACTGCTTATCATTACAAATCATGAATACAATAAATACAAATGCTCATCAATATCATGTTGTATTTCTTATTTATATGTGTTTAATTTACTTTCTGTATTAGGCCTGCACGTTCCTATGGGTGTGGATAATGGGAGCTATGGATATCCAAAGATATCAAACTGTAGATATTCAAAAATATCAACCTATAGATACTAAGGGTAACGAACTGTAGATATTCAAAGGTATCGAACTATAGATACCCAAAGGTATCGAACTGTAAAGACACTATAGTCTTGAAATGAAAGCAACATTAGTGTCAAACTGTAGTAGCTGTATTGTAACTATACAAGCATGCCTATCTATCTACTTCCAAGACAATAAAGTAGGTACTATAACATTTTCCTTTAACCATTTGTCAATTTCATAATTCATATATTGAGAAAATATACGATATTCATTTGAAATCATAAAATCTGTATTTGTTTTCATACATGCAAGTCATAACTTAACACCATTAGAAGGATATCTAAATCACACTTGTATAATCATACTATTCACATATAAGCAACAAATATGCATATAAATCATCTATATATATGTAAATTTCCTTTCGCATACATTATGATCAATCTTAAATTTCAACGTTTAATCATTCACTTCGCATATGGTAAGTCACATTTCATTTATTTCTAAGTGTTTACAAAGTTTCATAAACATCCGAAAAGGTTCGGATATGATTCGGTAAAAATTGGAAATGAAAACAAACTTAAAATAGTGTAATTTCCTTCCCAACATTTCTCCTTCCTAGAATTCACACCTCCACTTTTATGTAATTTTCATATCGAAAATGTTCAAATTAGGTTTTTAAATCTTCTAGATATTTGTTCCCATATATCTCTAGTTTCCATAACATCAAAAATATGCCCATTTAGACTTATAAATCATTGAAAAGGCACCAAATATCACAAGCTACCCTAACACAAGGTCATTATTTGGTCACTATTTTCAATCTCAAATTCCGATGTCATTTAGCTAGACTTAGGTTAGGGTCTCCTCTAGATAGTTTTATTTCTATGTCTTAAGTTTAATATGTAGGCCTTGTTATGGCCAAAACAATGAGACTGGTTCAAACAAACCTAAGATAGAATTTCACTATATGTTACTTTCTTATCATATTCAACAAATTACATGAAAAGTAACACCAAAGTAATACCAAGACATTATTCCAACAACCATTCCATATCCAAATTAATCTCTGTATCCATTCCAACATAAACAAACAGAAATTAAACTAAGTGTAGCCCTAAACCTTGAAATCAGTCAATTAGCTCTTCTAGTACTTTTCCTTCTCTTCTCCTTTAGCTTTACTTGATTCACCAACTAGAAACACTACAAATACATATACCAATCCCAATTCCAACCTTATAATTCCAGATTTTCATGAGAAAAGCAAGAAAAGATAAAGATGAAGAGAAAAACTACTAACTTTTACCTTGATTTCTACCTAGGATTAGCTTGATTCCTTACATGCAAAATGGTGTGATGAAAAAGATGAAATGGAGAGAAAATGAGAAGAGGAAAAATTGGCATTCAAAACCCTAAATCCATGTCCCTCTCTCCTCTCTTACATGTCCATTTCATGACACTAATGTTTCAATCCTATTTGACAGACATGCTTTAATCATATTGGTCACACATGCTTTAATCATATTGGTCCATATGTTGAATTAGGAAACTTGTACATTTTGTCCTTCTTATTCTTTTAATTCCCACATTGGCATATAATCTCATCAATTAATTTCATTATCATCCATTTTGCACGTCTAAGTATGTATGTCCATGTTGAAATGAACAAATTACCAATTTACCCATGTCTTTTACATTAAGTACCATCATGTCCCTTACTACACTTAGATGCACATAATTATTTATGTTCACTTCTTAATATGCCCTAAACATGTTATAATATTTCTAGGGTATATGTTAGGGCCTTACATAATCCTTCAACTTTATTGCAACTTATAAACTTCAACGTATCTAATGCTTTAGTAAGTGCAGGTTAAAAGCCATCATTTCAAAGTAACTTCGTTGAATGGATCATTATGCTTATATCTCTTTAAGAAGGTCTAACACTCCCTTAAGTTGATTCCTTTGGTACTATAGTATTTATGATGCTTAGGAATACAATCCTAAAGGGGTAAATTGTGAATCTAACAAAAATCTTGTAAGACTTTTTAAATATAGTTAAGGAGAAAGACAATTAAATGGATTATATAATGGACAAGCTATAACAAAATGGAGGCAAAAAGGGACTGATGATCTTCAAGCTAGCATCTCATAGTAAAAATTTCCATAAACACTTTGTAGAGATTGGTATAGCCAAAATCATTATAGAACCATCTAAGATACTATAATAGAACAAGTTGTTTCTGCATCACAAATTTGAGAGCTTGTAAAAAAAGTGGTCAAAGACCAAACTAAATGTTCTAATTTACAATTTACATGCATGCTAACCCATACTATTAACATTGACAATTTGAAGATGTTTTCAAGTTACAAATGCCAAAGTTTCAAAATATTGATGATAAAGGGAACTTAAGGTAACATATCACCCACTTTATCGTAACATGTAATAATGTTGGAACAAATGATGATTTTATGGTTAAGCAATTCTTTTATTTAAGGAAATGCTTTTGCTGGTTCATGGACCTCGAAGTAAGCTTCATTGATAATTTGGAACAACTTGAGCCATAATTTCTTAACAACTTAAATTCTAGGTGTATTGTTAGTATAATTGAATTAAAAAATAAACAAAAAATGAATTGTTTGTCAAATACATCAATATAAAAAAGGGATTTAAGCCTCAATTATAAGATCAAGTATTTGAAGCATCATTTCTTGACATGTATACTTAATCCATACTTTGGAGAAATGGTTACATCCTACAAAATGTAAGGCTAACTTCTCTCCCTTATCAAAATTTTTCATTAATATCAGAGGAGGCACGAAGCAGCTCCGCCGAGGTATTTCCTCTTCTAATCGGCTCATCTCATTTCATG
Organism: Erythroxylum reticulatum; assembly: GCA_025504915.1. NCBI lineage: Eukaryota > Viridiplantae > Streptophyta > Magnoliopsida > Malpighiales > Erythroxylaceae > Erythroxylum > Erythroxylum reticulatum. The sequence continues at coordinate 3,516,931 of JANSVA010000007.1, forward strand.
TTTCATTCTGTGTCTTAGGTTCTTCCTTTGATTCGTTAAAAGGGTTTCACAATCTCATGGCTATTGACTTTTTTTTCATTTGATGCTCTCAACTTCTTTTCATTTTTTTGGGTTAGTATAGGATTATGTATAAAGCTATTAGTACAAATGAGAGAAGTTTAGATCAGATATTGGAGTTCGATTAGTCCCCTATTACTGGACCCATTGACCGCTTCGACGGCTCCAAGTTTCCAACCCGGTTCGGGGGTCAGATCCGGGGGTTTAGTGCGCAGGGTTATATTGATGGGAAGAATGATAGGAGGTTGGATGATTGTTTGAGGTATTGCATTATTGCTGGTAAAAAGGCTTTGGAGGATGCGGATCTTGGAGGAGATGACTTGTCTAAGGTTTTATTAGATTTCATTTTCTTCCTTCTGGAGTTTTATTTTGCTTTGCTTTCTGATTTAGCTGTTTTCTTTTGGTGGGTTTGGGTTCTCTTGGTCAGCTGATTCAGCACGATTGATTTTTATGATTAATTTGTTAATAATGTGTTTAGGAATCTGGTTAGCGTACAGGACAAATTCCTTCATCTATTGTTTGACCTTCCAACGCAAATTTATGTTGTTTTCCAATTTGATTTAGTAGGACCTTTGTGTTGGTTAGGATTTGGCTCTGTCTTTTTTTAGTATGAATCTAGTAGTGATATCTGTTTTAAGTTGATTCGATTAAAGTCATTCAAGAAAGATCGGAATAATTTTGGATGGCTAAAAGGTTCTTGCTTAGCCATTGGCTCAGGAACTGTGAAGGTTATTTAGCAGTTCACAGGCTAAACTGTTCTTGCTTAGTCTTTGGCTCAGGAATCGTGGAAGTTATGTAGCAGTTCACTAGCTAAAATGTTCTTACTTAGCCTTTGGCTGAGGAACTGTGGATGTTATGTAGTAGTTCACAGATTGGGTGAATATCACACTTGTCTCCATTTTGGTGTTACATCCAGTTATTTTAGTTCACTTAGCAAGGAGATTCTGCTGAC
>JANSVA010000007.1:3538813-3556508 GCA_025504915.1 Erythroxylum reticulatum
GACATTCCAAGGTTGCACCGTGCAAAATTACAAGCCTTCTATAGGGTAAATTTTGTGTTATGACTTAAGGGAAAAATCTAGATTGATTTAGGATAGACTAGAACAAATTGTCTTCTAGAAAGTTGTAGGTCTTTCTTTTAGCTTTCCAACGGTATATAATATGAAATTTTTAGACCTCTGGATCGAAAGTTATGGTCCTTAAAAAAGAAAATGCTTAGGAGTATAAGGATGTATCATCTGTAAAGACGCATGATCTACGATGATGTCACATCGTCTGTGATGACATCATTTCATCTATAAGGATGCATTATCTGTAAAGATGCATCGTCAGTAAAGATGTATCGTCTGTGGTGATGTCATATCGTCTGTGATGATGTCATTCGTCTTAAGAGATGCATTGTCTGTAAAGATGTATTGTCTGTGATGATGTCATATCATCTGTGATGACATCATTTTTCTTAAGAGATGCATTGTTTATAAAGATGTATTGTCTACAAAGACGTATCATTTGTAATGACATCATTCGTTTTAAGAGATGCATCGTCTATAAAGACGTATCGTTTGTGATGACGTCATATCATCTATAGAGTTGTATCGTCTGTAAAGATGCTTCGTCTTAAGAGTTGCATCGTCTTAAGTTGACTTTGCTTCATCTTAAGTTGACTCCATTTTGTCTTAAGAGTTGCAGCGTTTTAAGTTGACTTTACTTCGTCTTAAGTTGACCCCGCTTCATCTTAAGACTTTGCTTCGTCTGCTTTGTTTCTTCTGTTTTGCTTCGTCTGCTTTTTGCTTCGTCTACTTTCTGATTCGTCTATCTTTTGTTTCGTCTACTCTTTAGCTTCGTCTGCCCTTTTTGCTTTGTCTGCTTTGTTTTGTCTGCTTTTCGCTTCGTCTGCTTTTTGCTTCATCTTCTTTCTGATTCGTCTATCTTTTGTTTTGTCTACTCTTTGGCTTCGTCTGCCCTTTTTGTTTCATCTGCTTTGTTTCGTCTGCTTTGCTTCGTCTACTTTTCGCTTAGTCTTCTTTTTGATTTGTCTGTCTTTTGTTTCGTCTGCCCTTTTTGCGTCGTCTGCTTTGTTTCGCCTACTTTGCTTCGTTTGCTTTTCGCTTCGTTTTCTTTTTACTTCGTTTTCTTTCTGATTCATTATCTTTTGTTTCGTCTGCGCTTTTTACTTCGTTTGCCTTCTTGTTTGGTCTACTTTCTGCTTTCTGCTTCGTCTGCTTTCTACTTATGTGACCTAAACTTCTTCTTATATATACTATTCATTTGATGCTATTGTCTGCTCCATTTTTGACCCTTCAGACGATAGAATTTGTCTTCAAGTCTTTATAAAAGTTGCAGATCTTGAAGTCCTCTTTCGAACCCTCCTAGAATGACCTTGATCTGAAAATCCTAGAGCAAGTTATGCCTTTTTTCCTGAAATAGGTGCAATATGGTTGAGGTCAAAACCCTGTTTGATTCTTTCAGTCATAAACTTTGTTATCCGACCTCCAAATGAGATGAACCTCGTGTCTAAATAAACTAAAGGCATGGAGCCATTAAATGGTCTGAAGGAATAGAATTTTAACCCAGCTTCTAAGATGTTCAATATCTAGATGGAAGTTGAGCATAGAATGTTTGCTTCAGTATAGGAAAGATTTGGAAGATAGGGCCCGATACTATGGTATTAGAAATGAGGATGAAACGAGTATGACTAATAAGGGTTAAATGGGAATAACCATGCATGGTATCAAGCAAAAGTACACGGTTTATGACTCTGAATGTTTGGGCTCCAGAATCAAGATCCAACAACTATGGTATCAAAGAAAGAAGAGGAATCAATGATGGTTAAGGAGACTTTATTGGAATAAGTTCAGTGATTATGATTTCGTAAGAATTGGGTTCCAGAAACGGTGCCTAACATTTATGTTATCTGAGCAAGAGTTGGGTTTAAAAAACGGGACCAAACATGAATCTTGTGGTATGTGCCTAATATTATGCTCTTGGATGTCTTAGTTGTTTGACAAAAGTTATGAGGAATAATCTGTGGTTATTTTTAGAGTCTTAGAAGATATTTGTTGACTAACTATAAAGAGAGTCTTATTCTGAGTTGAGGATGAGTCAAGAAGGGTATCCAGTGCATTGTAAGTTTTTCCCGCTCCACTGGAGCTGTGGTAATATGGAGGCCCAAGGAGAGACGGTTGGTTGTTGTTCAAATTTTTCAAGTCTTATATGCTCTTGATAACTACCAATAGCAAATTTCTTCCTTGCAGTTTTCCATACTTTCCCATGAAATTTGGAAGGTGGTCTCCATTGGTATGATATGACAGTGGTGTCTTCCCATAGTTTATGGTCCTCTCCCAAACTCATTACAGGAATCTCATTTGGTAGTTCCTTAGAGAGCTCAATATTGACATAAAGTTGGGCATACCCAAGTCTTCTCTTCATTGAAATATGTTCATCCATGCATAATGATTTACCAGTATGAATAGCCTAGGAGCTTAACCCCTAGGTGGTCCAATATTCCAAAGGAACATTATGGAAATTAATCCAGATAGGGGCATGTTGAAACTTGATAGTAACAAATCATAAGCTAGGTTGCCACACTTGTAAAAAGATGGGTTGGTTCCCAAGATGCCATGGACCATCTTCAAAGATTCTTTGAGTCTCGAAAACAAATGAGAAAATAAAGAGAATAAGGTTATCCTTAGTGAGTAAAATGTCAGTTAAACCTTTTGCTTTCAAGGTTTTAGTGGCTTATTGGTGTATGAGAGGGAATGTTGGTCGTTTGTCAAAGAAAAACCTAATAAGAGTTGATTCCCAGCTCTTAGCTCCCTCTTAGAGAGTTGAAATATTTGTACACACGATAAGCTTACCATCCAACTCTTGAGGCAGAGTGAAGGTAAGGTTCAAGGATGGTTTATCCCCAACCACCTGCTTCCATGTTTTCAGAGTAGGGTGTGTAAAAGATGAGGAAGGTGATGATTTTTGGACAGGCTGTATCAATGATAAGGATAGGGATAAGGGATGGGGTGTTCAGGGGAGGAGGCTGAAGATTGGTTTAACGAGGAAGGGAAATGGGGGAAAGTCAGAGACCTGCAGGGCAGAGTTGGTAGTCATCTTGTGGGAGGTGGCGTTGGCAGAAGGTAGTATGTCAAGAAAGCTTAAGAGAAAAAGTGGTAAATTGCTTTGGTGGGAAGAAAAGGTTTTAAAAGGAAAGACAAAAATGCCCTAGGTGAGTTAAAGACAAGAAAAGCTAGAGACGTCAGTATCAGAGGGTGGATGGAGGTTAGGAACAAGCATGCAAGCAAGGTGAAGCAAAGATGACTAATCAATTAACCTTAATTGATTACGAAATTTCAGATTTTGCAACCTCTCGATTAAGAAAATCTACCTAACATTTTCAACTCATTCTTAAGTGATCTATCAAATAATCGGGTTTTCATACAAGATCTCTCTTCACATGATTACCGATTTGATATTTGTGAGACTTATTAGGTCACTAACTCTCATTACCCAACCTAATCGGATTATGTTAGACTCACTCTGTAAATTTAGGGTTCAAACCATGCTCAAAACTGTACAAACACTTATAATATAAACAAATACTAATAATAACATAATTCTAAGCACACTTAAACATCTATCAAAACATAGAATAATTTACACCTATCATAAAAAGAAAGTTTAACACTTATACAATTAATCTTAATGACCTATCTAACCAAAATATGAAATACTTAATATCTATAAGTGAAGATACATGGATTTGGCATAGAAGGCCTATACATATAAGCATATATCTCATCTGTAAATTTAAGTCTAAAGAACTTGTCAATAGACTTTCAAAAGTTAAATTTAAGAAAAGTAAGGTATGGGTGGTTACTAAATGGGAAGACATAGTAAGAGCTCATTCAAGAGCAAAATGTCAATAACCTTCGCTAAAATTTTGCAATTACTTTATATGAATTTGTTGGCCCTATTAAAGTTACTAGTCTAAATGAAAAATGTTATACATTTTTCGTATAGATGAATTTAGTATATTCACATATGTGGCATTTCTAGCTAGAAAAGATGAATGCTTTGTGGAATTTGTTATGTTTTTTAAAAGAGTTCAAAGTGAAAATGAACTTTTTATTACATCAAGTAGGAGTGATTATACTATAGAATTTGAAAAATGACAAGTTTGATACCTTTTCTAAAGAAAATGGTATCTTTTAATAACATTTCTAATCCTATAATCCCTTAATAAAATGGAGTGGTTAAAAGGTAGAATAAGATATTATAAGACATAGCTAGAATAATAATAATGAATATGACCTTCTAAAGTATTTTAGGTTCAAGTTATAGCAACCATATGTAACTTATTTAATATAGTCTGTATAATACCAATTCTGGATAAAATACCATATGAGCTTTTGCATGAGAAGAAGAAAAAAATTAGTTACTTCAAAGTATTTGGTTATAAGTGTTATATTTTTAACAATGTTTTTAACTTAGGAAAGTTTAGTTGAAAGAAGATAAAGGAGTTTTTATTTTTTATTCTTTAACTAGCAAAGTATACATAGTGTTTAACAAGAAGACTCTTGAAAAGCCTTGAAGATGATGGTGCAAATCTAACTAATGATTTATAGAAATTAGCCCTTGAAGATAATAATTATGATTACCATAACATCCCATTAAAGCAAATTATTGGACTAAAAGGGGGAAATAAGAAGGATGAGAAGCTTCTAATCAATTGGAAATTTAATAAAAATAATCTCCTAAATCAAAGCAATGTTCAACATGGTGTAATTACTAGAACACACTTTAAAATATATCACTTCTTTCTTTTATTCCTTAAACTAAACCTAAGATTGTATAAGAAGCCGTTACTGATGAAATTTGAATTCTTGCTATAAATGAATAATTAAACCAATTTAAGAAAAATAAAGTGTAGAATTTAGTACCTAAACTAAGATAACACCAAATTATAGGTCCTAAATCAATATTTAGAGCTAAATTAGATGAATTAGGTACTATATTGGGGAAAAAAAGTTTATATTGGTAGCTAATTGATATATAATTAAGAGGAGGGCATAAATTTTACGAAAATTATCACAATGATAGTTAGATTAGAGGTAGTTAAACTATTAGTTTAATTTTCATCATATATGAAATTTCAATTATATAAATGGACATCAAAATTACATTTTTAGATGGCTTTATTCAAGAAAATCTTATGATGATCAACCACTATGTTTTGAATATTTTGATGAACCTAACCATATGGATAAACTATCTAAAGCATAATAAGCTCCTAGAGCTTAGTATGATTTGTTAAATGCATTTCTTTTGAAAACTAATTTTACAAAAGGCAAAGTTATTACAACTCTCTTAATTAAACAAAATAAGCAAGAAAATTAAAATTTCAAATTTACGTTAATGACATTATCTTTAATGCAACTAAAGAAAGCATGTTCAATGAATTTCTATATGTATGAATGGAGAATTTGAAATGAGCATAATGGCAAAGCTCAATTTTTTTCTTGGACCTCAACTTAAGCAAATGAAGGATGGTGTCTTCATTAATCAAGCTAAGTACACCAAATAACTAAAACATATTAGGATGGATCAAGCTAAGCTATAAGGGATATATAGTTTAATATTTTCAATCATAAGTGCATGATGTAGTTGTATTTAGCACTGGCAAGTATAAGTCAATCCCACAAGGACTATAATTACCAGTACTTACCATCTTTCTATTATCTAACCCAAAAAATTATGGTGTTTAAGATAAATCAAATGCAAAATTAAAAAAACTAAAATAGATTGACATAATTAACTAACTTAAAAATTAAACTAAGAAACAATTAAAGATAATAGTGACTGAATCCCTCTAAGATTTCTCATGCAATCATGATTTCATTGCTCAATTTAATCTATAGTTTATTGAACCATGGAAATTCCTATATTATGTTAATATATTTCTTAACACTATTTACACCTAACCATCGGTTGATTAACTGAAATCTCTATCTAGTTAAAACCCCAAGATTACATCAACTAATTTATGAATTTCACTATTAGGTTTGACTCTAATCCAAAAGATTTATATCAACCTATCTCTATTTTTGCATATAACTCCTTTTAATTAAAGTATATATATTCATACAAAAAGACTTTTCAATCTCAATTATATGAAATCACACATGAAATAATACACTAGAAATATTAATTCAAATAAAATTAAGAACATATAATTGAATCTAACTGAAATTAAATAATAAATTCAGGAAAAATAGAAAATTAAATAAACCATGATGAGACCCCTTTTAATGTTTATGAAATACCTTTACATTGATGGAAATCCACTCCAAAAATATATTTTCTTGCTTTTTCTTCATTCTTTCTATCATTTTAGGCCATCAATGTGCTTTCCTAAGCCTCGTTTAAGCCTCATGTGAACCTCTTATGATCTCCCTTATTTCCTATTCACTTTTCCCTTTTATGGTTCAAAACTAGGGTTTTTAGAGTGGACACTATCACCCACTTGGTCGTGTGCACAACCATTTCTCTCAATCTTACTCCAATTCTTCGAAAACTGTGAAGACACATAGTTTTAGATAGCTACAAGGACACCCACATGATTGTGTAGACTTATACAAGCATGTCTTTAATCAGTATGGGTCCTCTCTGAGATAGCTTTAATCCTTCTATTTTTTGTCTCGATTTCACATCAATTCTACTTCTTTTTATCCATAAATGGAAATAAGACCTAAAAACACAATAGAAACAAGATAAGGACCAAAAACAATAGGAAACTCTCAAACAAATAAGCAAAAACATTAAATATGGGATTAGAAATATAGTCTATTTAACATTTATTAGGACACTTTTGAGCATAAAAACTAAGTTGAAAAAGGATAAAGAAGTGAAGTTAGTTGATGTAAAACTATACCAAGGTATGATTATTAGATTACTTTATCTTACTACAAGTAGGATTAACATTATGTTTAGTTTTTTTTATGTTCTAGATTTAATCAAATCCAAAAGAGTCTCATTTTTATATTGTTAAGCATATACTTAAATATCTGTATGGTACCATATTATTAGGACTTTAGTATCCTAAGGATACGATCTTTGATTTGATTTGTGATTGACTAGTTTTAAAGTTTTCAATATTGAATTAACCGCAAATGCAAGACATAGCTATAAATAGCAAAGGCAAGTATGGGTCGAATCCTACAAAGAAAATGGTTACTAGTAATTATAATTATCTTATTATCTAGTCTCTGAATTAAGTATTCATTTTTAGTTAAAATAATACTTAAATATATAAAATAAAGTAAGAAACAGTAATGAACAAAGAATAATGGAAATTTCTTAGAAAACAATTAATATCAATAATTAATGCCTAGGTGATGAATCCCCCTAAAAGCTTTAGATAATTAACCTTTTCTTATGCAATTGTTTTATTGATTATTAGACCACAGAAATCCTTATTTTACGTTAATACATCTTTGGAGATTATAAACAACTAAAGTTTCTAGGATTGTTTTAACGATTTGTGAAGTCCGTTATTAGGTTTGACCTTAATCTAGAAGATCTATATCAACATATCTCTAGGTTTGCAATCAAATCGTTTCAATTATGGTAGATCTATTCATATAAGATTTCTTAATCTTTATATTATGAAATTAAATTATGTACTAATATTCCAGATCTATTAGAACATATATAAAACATATAATTGAATCATAATAAATTAATCAAAACAATTACATTAAATAAAAGAATTAAAACACATTGTAGCACCAACTAGGGTTCATCACACCTAGACATTAAGACCTTTTTAATTACATATGATAGAAAAAGAAATCAAAGATAAACTATAAGGAAAAAATAGAAAACAAAGAGTTTATAATTCTAAATCTCTCTTCTTATCTATTGAATGTTCTTGCAAGTTTGAGGTTTGATGTAATATATTGAATCTTTTGATACTTTCTTCACCTTTTCCATGCATCTAGATCGATATCGTCATTTCTGAATGCTCTTTACAGTTGGAATTGTCTCAAAAAGTCTACCCTCTAAATTTGCCTTTGCTCACATCTTTTTATAATAAATTTTAGGGTTTCTAAGAGATACATGGTCTAATACACGGGTATGTACTAGACCGTGTATATACCAAAATCTTCATAATTCACGATTCTACATAGGTTGTGAGATGTACACAGGTATAGACACTATTTTGTATCCCTTATTTGTTTCAAACCTTTATTTTATGATGCATTTTCATCTTAATTCTTCTTCTTTTGATCCATAAAGGCAATTATAACCTATAGATACACTTGGAGAAAATTAAGTACTAAATGAATAGTAGAAGTACAAAATATCTAGCAAAATGCATCAAATATAAATGTATAAATATAGTCAAATATACATCCATAAAAAATCCCCACACTTAAGCTTTTACTTGTCCTAAAGCAAATCATAATTAGAATTATAAATCTAACAATATCAATCCTTTATTAATCTTAACCTTTCTATTCATATTATAAATCATCATGTCATATTAATCAAATTAACATACAAATAGAGTCAAGATATTCTTAAATCAACTTCCTAAGTCAATATTAAAAGTAATGACATTAATAATCACATTGAAATCAAAAGCATAAACCTTTAGACCCTCACCAATATTTCACTTAATGCACTCAAGGGTTTAGGTTGAAAAGTGTTGAACTCTCAAATTAATGCATAGTAGAACTCTCACCATAGGCTTGCAATTCTGCCATTTATATGTAAACTATAAAAAAAATCAAAAGGTCTTTACAAGGTTGTAATGAAGCTTAGATAAGGTATGATCGGGATAATAAAAGGGTTACTTGGAAGGAAATTTACAAAAGAAAAACATTATATGAAACTTTTTACAAAATACACAAGTTCTTAAAAATCTATTGGTAATATATTTTTTCTTCTTTTTTTTATGCTTGTAATTTTAGTTAATCACAACACAATGTCAAGAATTCATCATGTACCACCATTAAAGAGATATTGAACCTTTCAAATTTTAAAGTTTCAAACAAGCAAGTAATGTGAAATAACCTTCAGAGTTTAAAATAATAAAAAGGCTTCAAAGGAAAGTAGGATAAAGCTTAATCTGCGAGTTATAGATAATAAAAAAGGGTAAGGCTCAACTTGGTTATTCCTAAAGGATAAATTAAAGGTACAGTAATTATTAAAAAAATAGGCTAAAACAAATTGTTAAATCCAAACATCAATGCTTCTAATTGAACATATGTGATCTTAATATGTATAAAAGCAAGTTTTAGAATTGTTTCACTATGCATGATAACACATATGAAAGAAATAAAAGAACTTTAAATTTTTTAAATTTTCACTCTTAGACTCAAAAGATTACAAAAAAAGATGAGTTTATGTATGTAAATAGTATGCAATTATCATTCAATTTGACTATCTCAATGGTTAATAAAACTATGACTTATAAAAGCAAATTTTATTCTAACCCTTATCCTTTTGCATACTAATTTAAATCAATATTCAATAATGAAATATAGTAATGATTGATAGATTTCAACTAATTCAGAATGTCAATCAATAAAATTTAATAATCAAGATTATAACAAGCTTAAGAAAATCACAAAAATCGTTAATCCCTTCCCCACACTAAAAGTTGTACATTGTCCTTAATTTACACAATATAAACATATATAATGATTGAAAAGGTTAAGTTGTTACTTTCCTGAATATGAGACTTTTCTAATTTTTGATCTATCTAATATTAGACTACATCCTTGCAAAACATAAACGAAAAAAAGATTAAACAATAAAAATGAAAAAATAAACACAAAAATTAAGAAACAGAAATAACATTAATTATAATGTTAGAGAAAAGAAAATAAGAAATACACAATCAATAAAGACAAAGAAAAACCATGTAAATATCAAGAATCTCCCCTCATTATGTGATCCTGGCTGGTCTGACGAAGGAGTGTTCCCAAGATGATGATCATGTACTAATATGTAGATATTTGACTATATTTTTACACCCATATTTGATGTATTTTGCTTGATATTTTATACTTTTTTTTGTATATTTGGTACTTAATGTGCTCCAAATTGTGTTTACAGGTGATAATTGCCTTCATTGACTTAAAAGAGACGAATCCAGACAAAAACACGACATAAAATGAAGAATCAACAAATCTGAAGGAATGCATAGTTGTGTATATTGATCATGAACTTTCATGTGGCCGTACACTTTCATAATACCCAGGGAATTCTAATTATGCACAGTCTGATGCACAGCCATGCAGGAGGCTATACATCAACTGAAAACCTAAAATTTCATATAAAAGAGATTTTTTGGAGGCAATTGAGGGATAAAAGCGATTGACATCATTTTGAAGGGTGTAAAGGCAATACCAAAGGCAATTTGGAGCTTAAGGAGCAGGAGACGTGGAGTTTTTATCAACAGATCCATCAAAACGCAAGATCGAATGTCTACATTGTCAAAATATTTGATAGAGAACAATCAGGGACATTTAGAATTATGATTCCTTTGTTTTTATTCTTTTTTCTATATATATGGATATTATTTCATATGTGCTGATGTATAACTAAATTTTATTTTAGTATTTAGGCCAAATTAACCCTAATTGATATCGAAACGTGTTTTGATTTTTTTGTGAATGCAATTGCATTATTGATTATTACAATCCAATTCTTTGTTTTATTATTGTCTATTAATTTGATTTATTAGACTTTAATCTAATTTCATACTTCACAATTGAGAAATCCTAGGTTTGAATAGGCATACAATAATTGGAAAATTTTAATTGCAATCTTAAAGGTAGGACTACATAAGTCTTCTGGATAAAGGTCAAACCTAATAGAGGGATTCATAATATGGTAACGTAATCATATAAGATTTAACCTAAGTAATTTGGTTAGAAACCTTAAGATTAGTTGTTAGTAGACTCAAGGTCAGCTACTAGCATATCTTAAGAATCTCCACGGTCCAATTAAGCAATAGCATAATCACATAACAAAAGATCAAACGGTTAAGGGTTTAAGGGGATTTGATGCCGAGATACTAATTAATTGAGATCGATAATTAATTCAGCGATTCCCAGTTCATTTCTTAAATTGTATTGCTAGTTTATTTTAATTACTTAGATTTAATTTTTTAGTTAAAAATTACAATCAATTCTTAGGCTAGATAATAGAACAATAATAATTACTAATACTCATCGTCCTCGTAGAATTGACCCGTATTTGCCGGTACTAGCTACAACTGTACTATGCACTTGCTGTATTAAATATTGCTACTTACGAAAAGATCAATCATTTATTGATGGAGGGGTTGCTGAGGAAATACCCTCGCCAAATGGTGGAGGTTGGAAATCGATGCGTAGATGACTGATTGTTAATAACATCAACTCTCCCATCTATCCGACTATAGGCTTGAGACTTCCTATTTGCTTAACCATATTCTTAAGTCGTCCTACTCACTCAATAAGCTCCACCTACTATCATTAGATAGTCCTTTGAGTTTCTAAAAGTCAGCCTGCATATCTCTCTAATAGTACTATCTTCACCTGAGCTAGGTTTTGCATCCTAGCTTTGTGACCTCTCAGAATATCCGACTCTGGTGCTTCATCTCCCGTCTTGGGTGATAGTGGCTATGGTTACAGTGGTTACTCTTTCGCATATTATTTCGCTCTATCTCCACCCTCCGTTGCTAACTCATCAGGTTCCCCGATAAGTCTATATATTTCTCTTATAAGTCCATGATGTCTGCTAACCATACAAATGTGCTACATCACTGCTAAATTAAGTGCCATATGGTACTCATCTGTCACATCGGTGGTAATTGATCAAAATAAGCCCATTCGTCATACTAGTCTGGTCACATAACCCCTAATACAAATTGTGTCGACCTTTTTGTCTATGTTCTGATGCTTGATGAATAGGACAAGTGCTTGTCCTAGGTGAATTGGCTTCCTCTCGCTCATGCTTCACAAGTAATACAAATCTATATTCCTAGCAACTCCCTAACTATCACCCTGACTACTCAGCGTGTGACTTAGAATACTATGAATGTATTTAAGCACGGGATGTCGCAATGTAGACACCTTGGACTTGTTTGGGTCGTATTCGTCTTCTATGCTGATCCTACTCCAAAAGTGCTAATGAGACAATCCCTATGGAAAGTCAATATATAGTAGAAGGTACTCGAGTTTCCTTAACTCCTCATCATAAAGACCTTTCATGATGGGAAACTCTGAATAACTCATCCGAAATATGTCTCTTATCATCAAGAACTAGATTGTGATAGGATGATCCCTGTGTCACGACCTGGAACTACATCGAGCCTATGAAAATCGTCGCATACCTGAGTTAAGGATACTAAAGGTATCCTTAATCCAATTATGCAAGGCTAACTGAATCTCTCTCTTTTTTTTGAAAAATTTGGACAACACAATGGCTGTGTTTTAAAACCCCCCAAAAACTCAATCAAATACCTGCAAACAATTTTAAACACACTTCTATATTTACATCAAAAATTTTACCACAAGTTCAGGACTTTAAGTCCACTCAAAAGCAATCTCAACAACAGTACCAAAATTTCATACATAAAATCTTTTACAAACTACAAAACTGTCAGGTTATAAAGTCATAAAGCATATCAACATAACTAATCAAATAAAAACAGTAAAACAGTTTATGAGCCACTATACAACTAAAGTACAAAACAAAAACTACCTACGTTAAATGTCAAAAGACCGCATGATCTTCTCAAAACTTCAAGCTCACTAAATTAACCTGTATGGTTGGAAGGCAGAGGGGGTGAGTACACTATGTACTCAGTGAGTAGGAAAAACATACATTGCAAATAGAACTTGATACACACCAAGACGGTATAAATAACCTATAAGGTGAACATACATTACATAAAAACACATCGGCATAGCCTATGACTTAGCGTATAATGGTTAGGAACCATATAGGCCTATCCTATTAATCACTCATCAGGTGAATATAGGTTCCAATTCTAGTTCACATAAACAGAAAGATATCACATGTATAAATCAAATCTCGTTAGGAAATAAATATCAGAATAAGCTAAAATAATAATGTATGTCACCACTAGTCGACCAAACTAATGTGCACACCGACCAATTTTTGGTGTTGGCTCGATTTTAATCGTGGTAAGTCCGGACTATAGTCGATAAGAGCATCATGACCTTAGGTGATGACCTCATCAGTATCCAAATCCTAGGTATGGAATCACTCGCAAGTCCCGTAAAAAAATGTTGATACGGGGACTCGACTGTCATGTACCAGCATCAAGGGTATGGGGGTCGCTTAATCTATTGTGCCCAACACACGATTAGCCAATTGTTCACCAATCACAAAAATCATATAAAAAAATTAAGTACAAAAATCAAGTAAGAAATTATGCCTTTATTTATCGGTCCAACCGATAAAATGAAACCTTACCATGGATCTAAGCCAAAACAGAACTTATACATGCAGCATACATGACTTGATTATATATATGTAAATTTCAAAACATTATTTCATGCAATAAAAGGAATCTTTTGCACTCCAAGTGCAAATTTGTTCAAAAACATAGTTTAAAAAATAAAACATTATTCTTTTGCACTTCAAGTGTAGGGTTATTGAAAACAATGTCATTTCTCTAAATACGTAATAAAAAAATCAGTTTCAAAACAATGTCGTTTATTAAATACACAAGTATACTAGCATATATTTGAGATTAAGTTCTACTATGCGTTACGTAGGTTCAAATTTCACATAAAAGTTATCATGCTGCATGTCATAAGATGTTCTAATCCTATTTGAGAGATACCATTTCCCCAACTCACCTCAAAAGAAGATGTACACTCCCTTAACTTCAACAATCCTCGGTATGAGCTCCTTGATTCACAGCTCCTGAGCCTTTATACATAAAAATAACATACAATGTATTTACTACTTAAACATGAATTTCATACTTATACACCATCACATAAGTGTATAAAACATAATATCACTCTCTTTAAGCTATAGAATTTGACCATTAAGCTTCTCACATGGTTACTTCCTTATTATTTACATTATCTTTTCTTTTGCATTAAGGCATTTAATGCTTTTAATCCAATACTTACTGATTTCAAAATGTAATTAAGCACAGTGTTACCCAAACACCTTAGGCCATTATTCATCAATCTAAGCAACAATTCAAGTTTACTTAAGCAAACATGAAAGCCGCTTTCAATATATATCCTTTTGAATCCTTAAATCCTAAACCAAGTTCACTTAGACATTTCATTAAATACCTAATGTGCTTGACTTTCAAGTCACATTTTCAAGACTTTATCATAGTAATTCAGGCTCCTATCTTGTTATATAGTAAACACTTCCAAACAATGACACATCCCATCACTCCATTCAATCCAATTCACTTCATTTAAGCTACATTTATCATAATTACACAACTCATCACATTAATCCATTCTTTCTTCCATACTTCTTATTCATTCTTCATCATCAATTCACATTATACATGTACAATTAACACCACAGATTTCATTTAAATCATCAATTTCAAAAGATATTCAAAAATTCACAAACTTTTATGAAAAGGGGACAATTTCGGTTTTGAATTAAATTTCATTCATCTAAACCTTGTTTCATGCATATTCAAGCATAGAGAACAACATATCTTAACTCCAAACTCAAAATCCTAATGTAGAGAGAAATGAGACAAATTTTACCTAAACTTTCCTTTGATGATATCTTCAAATCCTTTGAGAATTTCTCAAATATAGTTATAGATTTGAGTTCCTTGACCCCAAATTAGCTTAGAACACCCTGATTTGGGTTGGAAAATCAAAAAGAGGGTGGAATTTTAGGGATGGCCGAAACTAGCTTCTTCTTCTCCTTTCTTCTCCTTTCTTTTAATTAAAACAACATGTTTTAAGTCTTTAGTAATGGGATGCACGACCATGCTTTGACTAAAATATGTTGAAATTACCTTTTGCCCTTATGTTATGTGAAATTACCATTTTACCCTCCAAACTTTTCCTAAATTTACAATTAAGCCCAAAATTTGGGGATCACCATAATTTTTATTTTTATTTTGGTCCTCGGACTTTTGGGAATAATAATTAATCCCCTTAACTTTATAAAATTGCATATTGGTCCACCAAGAATTGAAAATTTACGTTTAAGTCCTTTGTCTTTTTACAATTGGCAAACAAGTCCTTATGTACATCAACTTTTTCAATTAAGCTTTTTAAGTGTCCCATAAGTCTATAAATCATGTCTAACCACCTCTAAGGCATTATAACACATTTAATTCAACCACTATGGTCATATCTATCAAATGGACTCGGTTTTACACCCTTAGAAGCTTATACGTCATAAATCTCCAAGATTTCGCATACCAATGAACTCTAAGTTCATGTAAGATCATATAACATTATAAATCACTGACATGTATACAAAAAGAACTTAAATACATCTTTGAACTTATATAAAACCATGTATGTATCAGTATACAGTAGAATCTCCAAGTATGGCACAATACAAAAGGCTCAGAAAGTCCAGCATTACACCCTGTGTAGCTTCCTCCCCTTACAAAGAATGTGGAGAGGACATCTAATGTAAGCTCTTTATAAGTTGGCTCCACAATCTCGAAAAGTTAGGACCATGCGTCAATATTGACAAGGTCTCGAACTTGTTGGACTAAGCAAACTTGTTCCAGTGCCTCCCAATTGATGAATTGACTGGCACTAAACTTCTTAGCCTTGAGCCTCTAGTACTGTTCCTCTTGGGTCCCGGTATTAAATAGTAACATCTTCAGTCGCTCTAGGGACTAAGCTGAAGTTGATGAATCTTCTTTTCATGTCGTGATTTCATATAAAAATAATTAATTATGAAAACAAAATGAAAGTGAAAACTAAAACATACAAAATAGTTATTAACTTAACACTAATGAATAAGTAAAGAAACAATTAAAAAAAACTGAAAACCTAATTAATCTCAAAATTAAAATTAGAAATATCGTAATTAACAAATTAAGCTAACCTAATTGTTAAATTACAAATTTTTAATTTAAAAACCCAAATTTCATAGTTACAAAAAATTGAAGAAATTAAATGTTGAATTCATGTAAATTGCAAAATTATCATGCAGTTAAACACAAAAACAATGTTAATTGACATAAAAATAAATAATTAATATAATTTTACACAAAAAATTACAATCAAATGCTTAGTGAGCCAAAATCACACAATTCCACAATTGAAGTTTAATTTTAACCTAATTCATAAGCAATTACACAAATTAAATCATAAAATCAATTGGGTAAAGATTAAATCCAATTATTAAACCACAATTAAGCATAAAATCACGCAAATTATCATAGAATACCTAAATCATAAACTTGGAATATTTGATTAAAAATTCACAAATCACGCAAAATACTTAATGAATTATGCATAAACAAGTGAAAACAACAAGAAAACTTACTTGGGTGTTGTAACAACACCAAAAACTTGATTGACTGGTTTTAAAGTTGTCAATATTGAATTAATCGTAAGTTCATAGTATAGTTGTAGCTAACACAGGCAAGTATGGTTCAAATCCCATGAAGACAATGGTTACTAATAATTACCGTTATCTTATTATCTAGTCTACAAATTGAATGATGGTTTTTAATTAAAAATAATATTTAAATAGATAAAATAAAGTAGAAAACAATAATGAGCAAAGAACAAAGGAAATTGCTTAGAAAACAATCAATATCAAGAATTAGTACTTGGGTCATGAATCCTCCTAAAATCCTTAGATAATCAACATTTTATTATGCAATTGTTTCATTAACTATTGGATCATGAAAATTCCTATCTTATGTTAATTATTGGACCCCAAACTTTTCTTGAAAATTAGAACCATTAAATGAGAAATTGTTAGTGATTAGTCATGTGTAAAGAAAAAAGAGAATTCTTGAATTTGAAATGAAGATGAAAAGATGATTTAGGTACAAGATGGGTTATATATGAAATGTTGGAAGTTAAAAGCTAGAAAATGTAGTTGAAACATGTTCATTAAGTATGCTTCGGTGTTTTAGCCATAACTTTTTCTCTAGTTATCCAAATGAAATGATTTTTTATTTGGACTAAACTAAAGATATAGAGCTACAAATTTTTTAATGAAATCAAGTTTTAATTTAGTTTCTAAGAATCTCAATTTTTGGATAGAATTTGAGCATAGAATATTGTCTCAGCATAAGAATAGTCCAAAAATGTTTGGATTATAACTTTTAGATTTTCGAAATAAATTGAATTATTTTGATGTCATTAGAAAATTAAGACAATGAGGAACATTTTTTGAGAAGGAAGTGTTATCAAATTCCTTTTGGATTTTGAAAGGATTTAGTTAAGGAGTTAGAAGTATAAGATGTTAGTTTTAAAGACAAAAGGAGGGCATAATGGGAAGGACAAGGTAAATGAAGGGAAAAAATGGGAAAAAGACCAAATAAATGGTCTTGAAGTAAGAAAGAAGAAGGGTAAAACGTGGAGAGAAGAGAGAAGTAGTAAGAAGCCAAAGAGAGAAGGGAAAAACGTGAGAGAAAGAAAAGAAGAGGAGAAAAATCGAAGAAGCTAGGGAAGAAGGAAGAAAATCGTGGGAAGAAAA
>JANSVA010000007.1:3560778-3588759 GCA_025504915.1 Erythroxylum reticulatum
CTGGTCATTTAATTATAGGAATGGACTTTCAACAACCTGATCTAGTAACCTCTAAGGCAAAATCACCAACTAACACTCTCCATAAAGAGAGTGATCGTACCAATGATAAGGGAGTGCTTAGTTCTCATATGGAATTAGCGTCCAAAGCACCTGAAATGGAGAAATTTGGAATTTGTTCAACCAAAGCTAATGACACATTGATTGTTGATGGAAGAGGAGCTTATTAGCTAACATGTAACGGGAAACATCTCGAGGTTTTAACAAAAATAGCTGGTGTGGAAAATTTTGGTCCAATAGCTATTGTTGGAGATGAGCAAATGGCGTTTTAGCAAAACATCATGGAGTCACCAATGGTGATGAATGTTGTTGTTCATTTAGGTCCAAAAGTTTAACACTATTGATAATTAATGCAGAAATATAGAACAATAATTTGAAACCTTGAATAGGAGGAGGTCCAACAAAAAAAAAAAAGGGCTCCAAACAATGAACCAAATTAATGTTAATTTTCTCATAGAATGTTAGGAGTACTAATACCCCCACCAAAAAGTTTCTTATTAAGAATTTTGTTATACATAATAATGTTCAAGTGGCTAGTTTTTTTAAGCAAAAATTTGAAAGGCAAGTGACAACTTGCTCAAATATTTTCCTCTTGGTTGGAAAGAGATTACTAATCACAATATTCATCCAAATGGAAGATTTGTTATATTATATGATTCATTCACGGTATCTACTTGCACAATTTTCAATTATGAGGAATTGATATATCTAGAAATTTTAGATAAGAGTTCAAATCATTCTATCTGCACTTCCTTTGTGTGTTCCTTTAATGCATCTTACCAAAGAAGTTTTTTATAGAACCAGGTTAAGCACCTAACATCCTTTATTAAGATTCCTTAGATTATTACAAGGGACTTTAATTTTATCTTGAAGTTGGAAAAAGTATAAGGCCCTAAATCTATGGCAATTCCTTATCCTAATTGAAGGAAATGCGTTAAAGAAACTCATCTAGTTGATATTCCAGCTGACAGTAATTATTTCACATAGAGAAATAGGCAGTATGGAGTGAACTTCATTAAAAAAAAAAGCTTAATAGAAGTTTAGCTA
Source organism: Erythroxylum reticulatum (assembly GCA_025504915.1). Lineage (NCBI taxonomy): Eukaryota > Viridiplantae > Streptophyta > Magnoliopsida > Malpighiales > Erythroxylaceae > Erythroxylum > Erythroxylum reticulatum. The sequence continues at coordinate 3,561,883 of JANSVA010000007.1, forward strand.
ACATTCAATTGATGGTGAAGTACCTAAATTGTTATTCTACTTGTCTTACTAATAGCCTTTCAAATCACTCACCTATTATTACTCAGGTAAGTGAGATTTCTCCAAAGAGATCTTTTGAATTCAATAATTTTCTATATGATCTGGCAAATTTTGATGATGCTTTATGGAAAGCTTTAAAGGCAAGGTTTAAGGGGACCAAGCAATATATCCTTTTCATGAAATTAAAGTTAATGAAGATGGAAATGCAGACATTGTTCAGGAATAATATATTAATGCACATCATTTGCTAAATACTGCAAAATCCAATCTGGAAACCATTCAACAACAAATCTATGCCAATCCTGGTCCTTCTCATTTGCTAGAAATGGAGAAGGTAGTTATCCATAACTATCCCAAAGATTTATAGTTTGATTATTCTCTCATGAAATAAAGATCAAGATTCTAGTGGATAAAATATGGGGATAGAAATAACTCGGTGTTTTATAGATCAATCATTGGAAGGCAAGCTATTAATAGAATTGTCTCTCTTGAGAACTAGATGGTGTGCAGCTAAATTCACAGGATAAGTTGTTGCAAGGGGCTTTCAATTGTTATTCTAAATTTGTGAATAAAACCTAATAAGCACATTTTTCTGTACATATTCTTCAGTAAATTTTGCAAGATGGTTTGTCTTCTCAAGAGGTTGATTTTCTCATCCAACCTATCACAATTGCCAAGATTGAAGAATCATTGAAGTCCCTTCATCCCAATAAAGATCTTGCCCTTAATGGTTTCGACATACATTTCTTTGTCAAGTCATGGCCATTTACAAGTAATATGGTGATTGAAGTGGTGCAAGAATTCTTTAACATTGGTTCCTTGTTAACAACTCGCAACAAAACCTTTATCACTCCTATTCCTACAAGTGGGGAGATTAGATACTTTTCTTATATCGAACCTGTATCATGCTATAACTCCATTTACAAGTCGATATCTAAGATATTGGCTCACAAGATTCAAAAAATCATTCCTAATCATATTGGTGACTCATAGGGTGCTTATAGCACATGCAAATCAATTAGAGATAATTTACTGATACTTTAAGAGATGATCGGATCTTACTTTAAGACAAATGGGAAAGCTAATTGTTGCATCAAAATGGACAAAAAAGGAATATGATAGTGTGGATTAGGGGTTCATAAAAAATATGCTATTTGTATTGAATTTTCCAAGTCCATTCATACAAAGGATCTCTCAATGCATTTCAACATCTAATTTCAATGTTCTTATCCATGGCCAGCCTACAAACATGTTCACAAGCTCAAAGTGGATAAGACAAGGTGATCAAGGAGTTGTCCACTTAGAAAGCTTTGTTGTGTAGGTGTTTAATATTTGAAATCCCACAGAATCTAAGCTAGATCAAGGAGTTGTGCACTGATATGATATTCCATAATAAAGCTGTGAGATGATGTTTTTGCATTCCCTTATCATTGCTTGTTATTACTGTGTGGGATGAAGGAAATTCTCAGATTTTTCATGATATAAACATTCCTAATTGGCAATTTAATATCCTTCTAATATAGAGGATAAGGACATATATTTATGTACACATACACAAGGGACTAGACCTTCATTTTCTCAAATCACATTAGGGAGTATAATTTTCATTTGTAATCATTATATTGATTAATTTTACAACTTGTGGGTAGTTATTTTCCTTGTAGTTTACAAGTTGTCATGTCCTAAAACTTATTTTGATTGTCTTTCATGGCTTAATTTAATTATTCATACCTTTCTCAAAAAATAAACATGCAATGATCATTATACTTTCTACTTGGTTGTTTTGATACTTTAAAGGCCCATCATGCGAAGTATATCTTCATTTTAACTCATTGCACGATTATTTTCAAACCTCAAAAGGAATTAAAATTTTGATTCTAAAAAAATTATCTTAATCTTTAAACATTCTTTTGGGTATATTTTAAGAAATATTTGTGTCAAGTTTTTCTTCAAAAATAAGTCTAATGATTTGAAGATGTTGGATTCTGAGATCTTAGGTACATTGGTCAATTAATATAAGTTATTCATTTACCAATGCATATTAAAGGTATAAAAAAATGTATTAAAGTTATATTATTTTATTAATATAGCATATCGATTGACCAATGCTCCAATGAATTTTTTTAATAATTCCAACATGCAGATGTGCTATAATGGTCAATCAATATATTGCTTGTTGCAATGGGTTTTTTTTTTTTTTTGCTCCAACAACTATATTAAGTCCCAAAGGATATAAATCCATAGTTTCTTATTGACTTTAATATAAATGAGCATTTTGATATTACATGAATACATTTTAAAGAGTTTTTAAGAGCATTTTTTAAGCTATTGTTTCAATGTAACGTGTTTGAACTTAAGTTATCAAAGTAAGGAAGCAAGGGTTTTATAATTCATAAATTGCATTTAAGAATTAGATTTTTTTTTCCACTTTGAAGGAAGATTGTTATAAGGATTACTATTTACCAAAAGACACGTATGATTAACCATAATAATGTTCCTCTTCACTTTAGTGAAATTATAAGAAATATCTTAGAGAGAGTATATAGGCAATAATTATCAAATTACAACAAAATAGGTTTGCTTAGCTTCTCCTTTACATGATTGTAGACGAACTTGGTCACCTTTTATGCTTTCTACACATTTTCTTCAACCAAAACAACAACAACAACAAATAGAAATCATACTAACACATTGGGTCTAGGGAGGTCCAGTAATATACTACATAGTTTCTTGAATGATAGGAAAGTACCTAGCATCTCCTATATTTTTCCATATCAAGTCAAAATAATGTGAAGCATAAGGAGTTTTAAAAAAAAACTATACCTACTTTGCAATCTTTTTCCAATTTCTTTGCAAGCAGAATCATTGTTAATAATGAACTAAACAATATTTTCTAGCCCAACTTTATTCACAACTTCATCAAATATCTAAAATAGAGGATCACCATTTCTAACAAGACAAGATGCATCAATATTGTCTCCTTAGCAAAATAAACCAAAAAAATTGATAATAGGATCATGTTTTCTATTTGTCCAAGCTTCACATATAATTGAACAATTATAAGTTGTTCAAGTTATTCCTTTTTCATCCAAATAACTATTTATTTTATAAACTAAGATGCTCGTAAGTTTACCTTTGTAATCGTCAATAGAAAAGGCTTTATATTCTAGATCATAAGAGGCAGATGTAATCATAAGAGGCAATTACATTCGCCATAGATTGGTAATAATAACACTAGCAATATCGAATGATATGCCTGAATTATATCACTATTTAGTCATTGTCATGGCCACATCATAAGTCGCTTCTTTAGATTGTATGACACAATCCAAAGTATTAGTTTGTATGATTAGGTAGTAGCCTTGAATCACCCAACGATCAAGGCCCATTCATAAGAGCACTCGTGCAATTTCGCTAGTTTTAGGAACCTGATAGGATAAAACTCGTTTTCCATATAACTTTCTTTGGTTTTTGCAAAGTATTTATTATTGCTAATAAAGCATTGTGGTCAAGGTTTTCCTAGTAGTTTAACTACGATTGTGTTTCTCCATATAGGGGCAAGCTCTTAACAAACTTTTATAGAGAAATCCATAGGACCCCCGTATCGACCATACCTATGGTTACTGCAAGAATGTTTTTATCATTAACATGTTTCTTATATAGAGTCGGTGCCAAGACAATGCCTCTCCTTCAAGATGCATGAAATAATTCCTAATTTAGTATTTGTTAGTGATGTATTCAGATTAAAGAACTCTTTATACTTATAACATCTAACTCTTTAAAACTCATCTCCTTTGAAAATTGGACATTTGATTTTGCATGACTTAGTAGGAATGTGATATTGATCGCTGCTTTGTGAACTCTATTGCCTATCATCGATATACTCCTATCATCTTCATTTGGCTTCTATCCCCTTTGATTTAATTATTATTAAAACTGCATCATCCAATTCTTAAATGTTTCTTTCATGCTTCACTTCAAGTTCTTTTAGTTGTGTTTTCATAATTTTTTTTCTTTAAATGCCTCAGTTTTTGCTACCATATCCTTTCCATTATTATTGTCTAATGAACAATTTTCAAAGTTTACTAATTTTAGGGATTTAGGCTAATAAATATAGAAAAAGGTACAAAAGAGAATTAAGAAGTAGAAAAACAAAAGAAAAAGTAATTAATTTATTGTTAAAAGTTGGTCACATTCCTCTTCCATAGGCAAATTATACTATTTTTATATGTATCGTCTTCCTCCTCTGACCATATTTTTTATTAAATGGTGAATGGGAACCACCAAGTTGCATGAATGATGACAGAGATAGAGAGGAATTGATTATGATGAGTGGAAAGAGACATCAAAGTCAAATTTGACGCGTTCATAAACAAGAAGTCACAGCCCCAAATATCTATAGATTTCAGTTCACAGAAGGACAATAAGATTGGGAGTCATAGAGTCGTTGGACGATTTGGTATTATTTTTATTAAATTGACGACATCCAGATCTTTTTTAAAAAATAGTGTAAGCATATGTTCACCTGTCTCTCAAGAAATAAAAATGGTATACATAACAAATTATATCAATTCGATTAAACAATAGTCATAAATAGTGACTAATGTCGTATTATATTTAATACTAGATAGGATTTTAAATAATAAAGGGTTAAAAATAGAATTTAAATTAATTTTAATAATTTGCTTAAAGTTTTCAATTTTCCTCCTCTACCGATGAATATAATTTCATAATGTATTTTTCTGTATAAAAACCCAGTTACTGAAGCAAATTTAGCAACGGCCAAGAAATAAAAATGCAAGTTTCAGAATTACAGCAACAGCAGTTTCAATGAAAACCCGTAAAAGGATAAATAAGTAAAAAACAAACAAAAAAATGGTAGGGACACTTGAAAACTTTTACCGGAAATCAACTAGTGCAATTGAAATCCTGGGAAGAAAACTGGATCCAACTTTACAGTGACTCCTGATATTCACAAGCACTCGTACAATCAAGCAGGGAAGGAAAAAATGTGAAAACATTGACTATGGAATTCCCTGGAATGACAATCGGTCTCTGAGAGTATCAAATATTGAAGAAGCGGCCGTGTTTTGTGCAAAGCTTAATTTCAATCGTCCAAGCAACTCGCCATCTTTTGCCTGAGAAGCAGCATCTGCAGCTTCTTTGGCCATGCCAATCCGAGCATAAGCCTTGCATATTAAAAAGGTCAAAAATGGCACATCAGCAAACGCAAATTCAGCTTTTCTGAAGATGAACTCATGCAATGCTCTTCCTTTTAAGGGGAACATGTTCATTACCTCGGCTCTTTCTCTCGGATCTGAGAGTTTAGGAATGTATTTTAGAGCTTCACCTTTCTCACCAGCATCTATGCATGCTTCCACAAAGGGCCTGAAGCCTATTTGAAACATAGGAATAATTAATCGAAGATTGAAAAAAAAAACAAATAATAACCCAAGTGTTATGCCCGACCTGTCAGGGTATTGTACAAATTTTAGAACTAGTTGTCAAGTATAACAATCAAATTCCACATAATCAAAGAAAGTCTTCAAATTCTCTTAATCGGCAAATTAGAACTAAATATAATCTTCTAGTGACTAAAACATACTATTATTTAACAATTTAACTCTCAAGTTCTGAAATTGCTACTTTTATTCCCTAAGTTATCTCTAAAAATAATCCATGGCAACCACTTCACTTGACTGGTCAGATATCTGGTAATGTTTCTTAAAGCACGTAAGAGTGTAGAAATCAACTGAAAAGAATCATTGGTGTGTAATCAGTGCACGCATCACAATTTTGGATTTATATCAACAAGTGATTTACCAATTGGCGGTCTCTTCTCCCTTGAGAATTTCTCCAAAGCATCCCAACTTCCAGCTGTTGCCAGCGCAAAAACTTTAAGCCAATACCATCTTTTCTCTGAAACCTGAATCAAGTTGCAACCCAAATGCAAATATGAAAATTAAAGAATCAGAAATTTTCGACACGGACTTTTTACTTCAAGCACACGAGCAAAAACAACAGATAGAATCAAGAAATCTTAAGAACTCAATTTCACTATTCTTCTGTAATATATCACAAATGTTCTTAAAGATTCACATTTATACAAAATGACTACACGAGGTTAAAACTAACTAAACTAAACTAAATGATCTCTAACAAACTGATATGCAACTATTTTAACTGGCTAATAATGAACTTCAACTTAACCAGCCTCTAGATAACAATACCGACCACCTCCCTCCCCTCTGCTGGAATGAAGCAAGCCAACTTGGAGCTCATAGACTGATGCTGAGACCCTCCAAAAGATTTAGTGAGAATGTCAGCAAATTGAATAGAGGATGGCACAAAGTGGCCATAAAAATCCCTTCTTGAGAGACATCCTACATGGCGATCGATATTATCTAAATGTTTCACCCATTTACTGAACACAGGAATAGCATTTATATGCATAGCCGGTATATCACAATGGAGTGGAATCGACAACTACAAAACCTTTAATCAGTAGAATCTAAATTAATTCACAAACTGATGATGTAATACTCTTGTACTCTGATTTAGCAGAATACCTCAATACAGTTAATTGCTTTTTTGTCTTCCATGATATCAAAGCATCTCTTAGGAAGACACAAAAACCATTAATGACTTTCTTGTGAAAGTACAAGTGCCCCAATCCACATCACATTGTGCTTCTAACTGAAAATTGTTGTTGAACATAATAGACCACAAAAAGGAAAACTTAATGTTCTACAACAAATGCATAGCTGCAATCCAGTGTCAAAGCTTGGTTGTGACAAACTGACTGAGGTGTTGAACCAAATAGGTAATGTCTGACCTTGTGATATTGACATATAATAACCTTCCACTGCCGACACTTGTCTGGTTTTCTGATCAAGTAACTTTATTTTCGTGATAAACATAAACCCTTTGGTAAACAAAACTCAGTTTGGAATTCTCCAATCCAGCGGCTAATAATATCTACCACAAACATGTGCTGATTAATAAAGGCTCCAATTAGTGGACATAGCAATTTCAAAACATGAAATATGAGAAATCCCCAAGTCCTTTTATTGAAAACTTTTCATTCAGAGCTCTTTTAACTGAGTTGACTTTTCCATGATAACTTCATCTACATAAATAAGCAAAGCAATAAAATCTCCTTTGAACTGCCAAAGTAAGCAAGTAGTAATAATTCATGCACTGAACAGATCTTAGAGTCGCTAAGAAAGCCACCAACTCCAACTTCCATCGTCAGGAGGATAGTTTAAACCATACAGGGAGTGGCTTAACAATCAAAACTTGAGCTACAGCTTTTGTACTCATTTGGAGGAAGCATATATAACTCCTCATCAAGATACCCTTGCAAAAAAGCATTGCAAATGTCCAATTGATAAATTGGCCATTGCCTTGCAGTAGGCCAAAGCAAGAAATAATCTGATAATAACAACTTTGCGTCAAGAGAGCTATTTGTAATCAAGTCCTATTTGATTGTACCCCTTTGATAGGTGATGCTTTAGAGATTGTATTATTGATATGTGAAAAGAGAGACAACTGGAGCAGCCCATCCCCCACCCCCCGGCCTGAATATTACTTCACAATTTCCAAAAATCGTGCCCCTCTCTTCCCCCTGTTCAGCTATATTCCCCACTTTACATATTCTCTCTCCATAACTAACTATAACAAACTCATAACAACTTGCCAACATGGCAGATTCCCCTTTTCCCAACTTCCTCCTACGAACATAAGTTTTAATGGGCTTAGGTTACTTAGGTAGTATAGGCCGCTCAACTGGAGAGGTACTAACACCCTTTGTCAATCTAGCTTATATCTATCCACCTTACCATTTGGCTTGCACTTTACCTTGTATACCCATTGTTGTTCTTGTTCATCCCTTTCATACTATTGCTGCTTGTACCAGCTTCTGTTTTTTTCCTTCTCTCCTCATTTTTCACTTGGGAAATTCAGTAAACCACAAGGATACTTTCCCTATTCCATGATAATCTTGCTATGATATACTCAAAGCACAAAACAAAACCAAATGCACAAAACAAAAACAACAGATAGAAACAAGAAATCTTGAAAGCTCCTCAATCGACCTTTAGAGAAGAATTGCACTATATCAGTAATTTTTATGTAGCATATTATAAATGTTCATTAAGGTCCACACTGACTACGAGATGTTAAAACTATCTAAAAATAACTAACTTGTAACTAAATAATAGGTAACTACTTTAACTGACTAATACTTAACCAGCAATAGATACGCCAATAGAACCAATTCAAGTAATTTTGAGGCCCAAGAAAATCTTGTAAGGGCTCAATTTCAAAATATTTCCAACAACATAGATAGTTAGATACACACACATGCACACCCAGTGAAATATATGATGACCACATAATAACCGCTGCATCTCATATCAACATATATTTTCCATTGTTGTGGAATAACTGAACTTCCACGGACCTTAAATTCTGTCTTCACTTTCATTGCAGCCCGATGATTTCCCAGTGCAATACATGTTCGAATTGTATCACTGATGCTAGAATCTACAAAAATTGCCTGCTTTGTAGAGACTTCTAACTCGTGCTGTATTCTGCAAAGAAAAAGATCCCAATAGAAAATCAAACAAAAAAGTTCAAGCATATAAAATAGCAAACCAATTAAAGGATCAGGCAGATAATAGACAGAAAAAAGTATCATAGGCACTAATAGCCACTCTCACAATAAGGCAACTGCTTGTTGCAGAGATCAAGCTTTGTTGTACAGATAGCATGACAAAATAAAGCCCAGCTGAGAAAAAACTATGAAGCAATCACATTGAGGGGCATAAAAGGCACATATCATCTTGCATAGGATTAACTTTAGCAGCACATATTAGCAAAATTCTGTTGCAGAATAAACATAAGTTAGTTATCAATACGAAGTAAAATACTTTTATTTTACTTTGTCCTTACTGATTTAAAATTAGGTCTATTAAAGAATAATAAGAATCCTTATTGGAGTTGGATTCAATTTCTATTTGGATATCTTACATTAGAACTACAAATTTTAGTAGGTCTAAGATTAAGAGAACAAAATCTATATAGAATCTTTCAATAATAAAGGAGAGGGGAAATTTTTGGGTTATGGATATGCGGAAGTGTGAGGCTCTCTCATATAAGAGTGATTTTAGATAATAAGAACAATTCCTAGACATTAGCTGTGATGCCTAATCATTTATAAAGCCGTTATTTCTATAAGTTGCTATTGTGAAGCTAGTAGCATATCTTTATGTAACTCAGGTCTAAGTTTCTTCTTGATTGATATTAATAATATCCATCCAAATAAAGTATATTTTTCTTAGTTCTTTTCTTTTTTGCATAAGATAGTGCTTCTGATTCAAGTTTCAATTAGCATGATACGTGTCCTCTATCCATCCTACACCAGTTTGCTGTCATGCCAACACAGCAGAAGGGTTCATAGGGGATTGTTCAAAAACCAGAAGCAATCTGAATTGATTTTGCAAATTCTAGGAGAACTGGACGGCCTTGATAATTGTTTTCAAGGTGGTTCAACAACTAACTCCCGACAGCAGGGCTGAAGTTAATAAAGGACAAGGAAAACATGCAAGTTGGAGTGCAAAAAATAATAATAATAACCATGTTACAAACCATGGATAACAACTTTAAATCATCTAGGTCAACTATCATCAAGTCGAAGAGGAAATACAGAACAAAATGAAGCTTAGTTATTAATAGAATTGAAACATTTTTATTTTAGTTTGTCCTATTGATTTAGGATTAAAGTCTATTAAAGAATTATGAAAATCATTATTATAATAGGACCCAGTATCTTAAGTTATCATTCTATTAAAGAATTATGAGAATCATTATTATAATAGGACCCAATACCTTAAGTTGGAGTCCTTATTTTTAGTAGGATTAAAATTAAGGACACAATCAATGCATAGGACTCAATTTTTCAATTAAGGATGACTGTTCTGTCAGTGCCTAAACTGTAACACCTTATCATGGATCCAATACTTTTAAAATCATATATTGAGTGACCAGTCTCTATATTTCATCAGTTCAGGAACTCCTTTAGTTAAATTTCAAAGGAACTCAGACAAGGCTATAATGGTTCTACTATTGTTAACATGTCTTGAGACATAGTGATGTCCTGGACTTTTCATCGTTAATAAAATGAAATATAATGTCACCTAATCACTAAGTCCCTATCCCATAAATCCCCAAATCTCTTTTGCTCTCTACACGTCTTTCCCTTCCCTCAGAACTCACTGCCAGCTCCCTCTTCTCTTCACCTCTATAGTAGTACTTCGCACCCACTGCAGTTCTTTAATCAGTTTTTAGATTTAATGAAAGTGTAGTGTGGCTAATGAGAAAACCCTAGGAAAAGAAAAGAAGAATTTTATTTTTCGAGGTTCATGGATTTGTCTGCTTTAGGGATTTAACAAAAGGAACTTTCGGATTTGAATAATTTTAGGAATTAAGAAGTTTTAAGGTTTCACTGGGTGGTTTTACAGCATGATAAAAATGACATATCATGCATGTGTTTTGTACACCTCAACATGAATAGTAAATTTAGCGTCTAATAAGGAGACACTTGTTTAGTTAAATCAATGAAATTTAGGCACTCAATTTATGAAAATAAATTAGTTGAGACACTCAATAATGAAAATTTTAGTTGAGACAATTAGATATTGAGTGAAAGTTTGGCACTGACATGTATGATATCCTTTCAATTGAAATTTTCAAGTTATAAATTTATACAAGTGTGAACCTTTCTCATTTAAGAGTGATTCTTAGATTCTGAGAGGGATTCCTAAACACTATGTATGTTGCCTATTTGTGGGAAAATGTAATTTGTATAATTATCTCCAAATTTTGTGGGGATAATCTCCACAGAATTTGGTACCAATTATGTCCACAAAATTACGATAGAGTATCCAATAAATCATGAGATCTTACAAATATGTATAAATTTATTTCCTATATTGTGCTAAGATTAGTGTTTATAAAGCTAATGCATGTCTATTAGTTAGAAATGAATGAAATTTCTCCTTCAAATTCTGTCATTTCTATATGGCATCAAAGCTAGGATGGAGAAGTCCAATGAATAGAGATCCATGGATCTAGGTCACTTGAATGGGTTGTAGATTTTGAGGGGGCTTAGGGAGAAGTTAGACCGGATCTAAATAAGCCCATATACAACTAGAACATCATATCTCAACCCAAAACCTTAAAAGTAATGGGTTATGAGTCCTATTCTTGTACATAACTCACTTCATTCTTATATCTCTTCCGATGTAGAATTACTCCATTTTCCCACATAATATTTTTTATAAACCCTAAATGAGATTTTCAGGAGTTGCTAGTTGAAGCTAGTAATTCTTTTGTCACCTAACTTTTAAACTTTTGGCATAAGATAAGAGTTTACTTTCAATTAGCTTGTAGTTATCTTCTATTTGTCCTAAATCAATTATCTTGTAAAATAAACAAAAAAGAGAAAAGGATTGCACTGGCATCTATTGTACAATAAGCAATTAGTTGATAAACTAGAAAAAAATACAAATATCGACTCCATGCTCAGTTGGTCTGTTACAATGTACATAGCCTAAAAATGTGCATATGTTTTCATTAAAGTAAATCATGAAGGAATAATACATTTCTGCTCAAGATAACATCCAATTAGCATTGAGACATTAACCAAAAAGTGGCAACCTTAGAAGAAACCAACAAGCTAGACAGAAAATCCTAAAATCAAAGGAGAGGGAAAATGAAGAATGATTTCTTATATATTTGGCTCATCAGTGTCTTCCACATATGTTAGCACTCCTGATATCTTTTTAAGAGATTACATCTAGTAATGGCATTTGCGCCCTGGCCCAGCTCAAAGAGTTGACTGGGCTTCAAGCCAGGCTCTGGGTTTTTTAAAAACTATTGGTTTTCAAGCCAAGACCACACTTGGGCTACCCGGCCCAAAGCCCAAATATATCAAGTGGAAACAACTTTATCTTGAGTGAAACATCATTTTCAAATTTTAAATTTAAAAAAAAAAAAAAACGGACTTGGTTTGGGCCTATCTTCAGGTCGGTCTCTGGCCCCCGAACCCCAGCCAAGCCTAATTACAGCTTCAAAATGTGAAGATCACATAACATGCAACTTCCAATACCTAAAGGTTAAGGTCCTAATTCATGAAATATCCAATATCCTGCTCTTTGACACTAAATAATGACTACTCTATATCTTGGTTGCATTAATCCAGAACTGTAAAAATGCATTCAAATACTCTATGAAGCAAGACAATTCTCAATAGCAGAGGACTGCAATAATAGTTGCATGACTGGTTTAATCCTCATGTTCTGGTAGGAGGTACAAAAATGGTTGGCGCGCATACCTTAATAGTTTTGCATGCTCCTCAGCAGCTTTTGACTCAAAGGCATGTTCCTTGGTTTCTGCAAAAAGATTTTGGGCTTTTTCAATGAGCTTTATACGTGGACCATGAAGTGGAGATCCTTTACTTGCCATGGGATTTTTCCCAAGTTCCCATGATTCTTTCCATAAAAGAAAAGCAACCCCCTGTGCAAATTCCACAACATAGCCAGAAAAACAAAGAAAATAATAACAGAGAGGTGTCAGATATTGCCCACAAGTTTAGTTAAATAAAACAGAATCACCGTTGTTATTTAAGGCTGTTCAATTAAATCCTGAAAATGAAACCAGCTCATGGCAAGTATAAATAAATACCCAGTGATAGCACCTTTCTGGTTTGGAGGTTTGGTTTATAACTCGATCCTTATTTAATGTTACAATACAATAATAAGGTGTTTGAATAGTAGTTCTCATTGAAATCAATTAAGTTGAATATTGTATCTAAAGCACCTTTCTGTTAAGAAATTGACCCAGTATACTCTAAAATATTCTTACAACCACTTCCATGAAAAATTGTCCATGTATAGAATTGAAAATTCTCATTTACAACACAATAACTAGTGAAGCCTTGTATGTGCACAATAACTGAAGCTGAACCACGAACACATTGTACAATTATGTAATAACTTAGAAAGAATTCTACATCAAGTATTCTGAAATGTAGAAGCTCCAAGCCAGGAGCTTTAGATAATGAAGGTCAGACAGGAGAGAATAAATTTTACCATTCAACTATATTCACATTTTTTTTGGGTTAAGTAATGTCTGGATCATAGTTATTACATCAGCACAAGGCCCCAAGCATCAAATAGTGTGCCCTAGCCAGAGCATAACTTGGATATAATGTGAAAGTACCCATTCTTCACCAAGCGATGTTTGTAGGATATTATAAAGTACATACTTAAGCAACTTCCACACCAGAAAATGTCCTCATGTGTTAATCAATAAAGCAACAGACAAAATTCAACAAACTTATCCCTGTCCATTTCAAGGTTGCCAACAAAAAACTTTAAAATGGAATAGGAGACATAATTCACCAGACTGAAACATTCAAACCTACTTGAAGTTGCCCATTCGATAGGAAGAAATCCTTCAAGAATTCATGTTTATAGCATCTGAGAGGAGAAATGAAAGATGTTATGGGACCAAGTGAAAAGAAAATTACGGAAAAGTACATAAAGGCATATAAAGGCCAGTCACATTGCATGGAGCATCACATAACATTGAATACTAACAGAATAATTGCAAGATGGTGGGAAGAAAATCCAAAAGTCAAATGACTAGCTACAACCACAAATAGTATGCATGCAAACTGCCACAAATACACACCAATAGCATGAGCACGCAGAAAGTTGGAACAGATTTTAATGTAAGCAGTACAACATACTTAAACAATAACATAATAGAAATATTTGAAATAATGGCATGTACCGTGCATAATTTATAAACAAGTCTCGTGCCAGTGGTTTGGCTTGTATTGTTGCAAAAAACTCTAAAGCCGGTCTCTGCATCAACAGGAAAATATACTGAGAAAGGCTAAAAATTGTATGTATCATGAAGTATGAAGGTCTCCAAATAAGTACCTTTTGCCAGATGTGAAACAGAACAAGGTAAACAAGGTCTGTATCACCACTTTCAGTAGCCTTCATCAGCGCCACTTCTTCCTCCCCAATGCTTAGCAGGAGAGGAATCTAAGTGAAAGAATAACATTCAATTTTTACGATAACTTTATCAGGAGGGGTACAAATTCACTTCATCAAATGTTCACATACTCCAAGAGCTTAAAAGCTGCTTGTTCGATGATCATAATGTACAAACTTATAGAATATATCGACAAACAAAATGTAAGTATTGCAAGACGATGCACACATCACAAACATGTCAGATAACAACACAAAGGCAGGTAAGGACATTTATTTGCAGTTCATCACAATAATGTTTACATAACTTTTTAATAATACAAGAAGATTTGCAGACTATATTCTTTTATTCAGAGGAAGCAAAATGGATTTTAGATATAAAATGTACAAAATCATTTCCAAACACTGTTTTAACAGGGGCGTGTATATTCCCCTCCACAATGCCTTAGTTGGATCTACTGACCAAAACGCAGGCATAAATGATCTACCCACCTGCTTGGAGGAGCGTGGTTCATGTTCAACAAGCATAGCAGCCAACTTCCGGCGGCCAGATTTATCTGCATGAGCAGCAACTGCTGCATAAGATATACCCTTGCATAACCTCAGCTGCAACTCGAAGAATGTCGTCTTAGATACCAATTTACCCGCACAAAAAAAGGAAAAAGGAAAGTGAATTGAGAAAAGTCTAATTCAGCTGTCAAAATGTGTACAAACCTTATCAAGCAAGATTTCAAGAAGAGTTGCATCAGGAATTGCCAATGAGGCTGTTATCTTTGCACACGCCCAATGCATTATCACAACCTCCTGCGAAAGGCAAATTCACATAATGGTGTAAGTTGACAATTAGCTATGTTTCTGGGTAGAAAAGTCGGAAATATATCAACTAAAATCACAGAACAATAGAGAGCACCAGTCAAAACTTAATATGGTATCACAGTTCAAACATTATTGGTAGTTAACAAATGTCTATATTCGTGACAAAGAAACACAGAGAATAACTGATTAATCTAAATCTTTAAGCAGAAATTGAAGAACAAAACGGTCCTTATTTAGGCATATGAACTGAGAAAGGACATGGTAATTTCCATAGTTACTGTAACATCCACAATTTCATAAACATATAAACTATCGTATTCCTGATAATACATTGTCGTGGCGTTGTGCAAAATGGAATAGAATGTTAAAAACATACTCTTCCGCTAGGGTTCAAATCCTAGTGGAGATCTCTAATTCTTTCCAGCGAACCAAAGAAACAAATAAGAAAAATTCAAAATAGTAGATAAAATATAACCTAAATATACAGTAAATGAAAATGAGATTTCATGTTAGACAGAGGCTCATTTGGCTAATTTCTTGCAAAAGTTGTGCAATGTCAATAGCATTCATATAGATGGATCTATCCGAGTCAAAGGTTTAACAAGTACTTAAAAACTTCATAGGTTAGTGCATTAGCCTATGCTACCAAAAGATACTACAGAAAGGCCATACAGATCAAAACATCGAACAATCTGTCCATGGCCATGCAGCAACCTCCCCCAATTGGAATTTAATAGTGGACTACCTAGATGGGCACAGAAAAATGATAAACTTTTGTAAATCGCTATTTCTGCAATCAGTAAACTGTAGATGCCTGTCGAAGGTAGAACCAAGATGCATTAAAAAATTAAATCACTTCACTTATTTTTGGGATCAGCAATGTGAATCATAAGTCAATTTACCCTGCCACCAATCGAAGTGCAATGAGATAGCCAGAAATTTTGGGACAAAAGTGAGAAGCAAGTGATTGTCAGCACAAAAATACAGATAAAATTTTCATCTGACAGCTTCCACAAATGTTCAGCCCCATCATTAGTTAAATAGTAAGCTTCATTTCCTACATCGTCTAATTCCATATCAAGCCAAAATTTACTCCTAAGATATCATATGCAAAAGAGGAGAAGAATTACACTATTCATGGTGCAAAAGTTGGAGACTTACTTGATTCATTCCATAGTACTCGGAAATCCGCAGTGCAAGAAGGTGTCTTTGAACATTAATTAGACGAGCAATCAGAACAGGTGCTGTAAGGGACTGAATTCAAGAAATTATACAGTGTAATTTCAAGAAAATGCCTGTAATATACCATTAAATGCAATTGGATAAGAGGCACTTAAAACCTTATACTGCTGAATACTAAGTGGGATGCCAATCTCAGGGTCACGAACAGCATTTAAGACCCGCAAAGTTTTACACATTTCCTGAATGCGGTCACGTTGAAAATTGCTGCCAAAGCCAACTGGATATCAATACCGAGAACAGGAATCAGAAAATGAAATTAAAATTTTTCATTTTTTATGACTACAGATAGTAGAAATAACAGCTGCTATGTTTGAATTGGCAAAACAACTAATATAGATGATAGAAATAACAGCTACTAAGTTCAAATTGGCAAAACCACTAATAGTTAACTTAGAAAGGGAAAAAATATGACATTGACAATATGAAGAAAAAAAAAGTTTTACAAAATTCTTTATCAACAACCAAGTTTTGTAGAAAAATATGCCACGAAATTCACCACAGATATTTACTCACATATCACCATATAACATTATGATACAACAACCTCATCAAAGTTCTACAGAAAGCTAGTAAACTATAATAGTGGCCAATATTAATGTGCAAGGAAATCAATGTCACCTGCAAAATGCCTGACCATAGCTTGCAGCTCTCAAGAGTGCCCGCTGACGAGAAACATCAAATTCATGACCAGCAGCATCAATACATGCTTCAACAGCCTCAAGCAAGGATGCTCGTATCAATCTCAGATTTTCATCTGCCTGGTAAAACCATAGTGAGTGAGGATTGAAGAATGAGGATTCACGGTAACTTGTTACGAGGCTTACTAGGAAACATATTTGACAGATGCAAAGGAAAAGACATTAAAAGTTCTAGTGATGGAATTTTGTTCAAGCGCCCATTACTAACAAATCTATTGTTAGTGAAACAGATATGATTAGGATCAGAGTATATTTTATAATAAAAATCATAACTCATATTCAGATTAAGATAACGCGGAATGAAGATATGCATATACATCACAAGAATAAGAATATGAATTCATCCCTATTTTGAAAACAAGAATCTCTACCTTAGCACTTCGCCTGTCAAAATGATCCAAGGCATCAAAAAGCAAAGATGCGGGAGATGTGCTTCCTATCTTGAAGATAGATACAGTTGAATCAGGAACTCGTTGCAGAAACTCCATATTTGTGTTGGACAATATTCTCACCCCATCACACTCAGGGATAAGAATAAGTGGTGCATCATATACGTAGCTTATGGAATCTTTAGATGGGCCCACCATCAGCAATAAGTCATCCCAATAGAGTAGCACACTGTCCAAGCCACACCACGCCATCTGCTCTGGAGGAAGGGCTGACTGCATACATTAAATAGATCGATGAAAAGAGAAATGAAATACAACTACTTATTACATGTAAACATATCGAACAAAAAATGATCACATATTTGGATTGGAAATGCTTCATTAATTTCAAACAGTCTTATTATACCTTACAAGCATATTTAAGGAAAAGAAAGACAAGAGCTTTACATTAGTTTAGTAGTACCGCAAAAACTCACCTCACACTGATACTCAAAGAGGATCTTAAACTCAATATTCATAAGCACAAGCCTTCCATCATGCATAAAGCACGCCAAAAACCTCCCATCTCGCGAAACAGTAATCTTTTGCACGGGACCCCCCATAATACCACCATCCACTTGCCTGACCTCATCCTCATCAACAACTTCAATCCCATCACCCACACCCAATAACACCTCCACGTTCCCTGAAACTGTAAACTGCGGTTCAATTACCACCATACAATGCGGCAGCTCTTCAGTTCCGAGCCCGGGATCCGGCAGCTTGAACGGCTTGACTTCCTTGAAATCTGGGACACAGAACAACTTTCCTGCCTCCGTCAAGCACACAACACCGTTCCCCCAAAACATACATTCCACCACATTTTGCTCAAAACACTCTTTTCCCATCGATAGATTGGGCTCGATGCACTCTGCGTGGATGTTATAGCGATAGATAGTGCCGTCTTGGACTATACACATAAGAGTTTGATCGTCCATCCACGACATGCCGATCAAGCGGCCGCCGGGGTTCTTCCAGACGGTTTCGGCGATGGGCACGCCGGCGGAGTTGTAAATTCTGAGCTTTCGGAGGGCGGATTCGGCATAGAGCTGGACGATCTTGGAATCGTCGCGGATTACAGCGACCGGGCCCCCAAAAGGTGCGCAGGCGATTTTGTTGCGAGTCAAGTCGATGTGCTTCCATTGCATTTGGTAGAGGTCCAGTTTCCGATAATAGCGGTCGTAGAGTAGTTGCCACTCCGCCGCGACGGAGACGTT
Source organism: Erythroxylum reticulatum (assembly GCA_025504915.1). NCBI lineage: Eukaryota > Viridiplantae > Streptophyta > Magnoliopsida > Malpighiales > Erythroxylaceae > Erythroxylum > Erythroxylum reticulatum. The sequence continues at coordinate 3,580,392 of JANSVA010000007.1, forward strand.
CGCCATTCGAGTGGTGCTGAATTTTGGGCTTTTATGCTCCTTAGAGCTCAGATTTGCGAGTAAAAGAGTAATGTTAAGTGAACGCTCGAAGAAGTACAGGCTTGTGTAGAATTGATTATGCTATAATACAATGATACAGCCAGGCCTATCATATTATACATTTTAATGGAAGTAATAAAGTTCTACTTTATAATAGTTTCCTTTTCATATCAGTACATTAATTTATTTATGAGATACTTTTGTCATCAATTTTATTATCAAGTGACTTCATATGGACGCATTTGATATTAACTCAAATTTGAAACAAAGTTAATTATAAAAAGATATAAAATAATATTTATAAGGCATTTTAAAAAATTTAAAGGAGTATCCAACAACATTTAAAATTGATAATTAAATTGTAAAATTATTTATCTAAAAATATTTAAAACTAATATTTTAAATAAATTGTTCAAATATTCAAATGATTCACAAAAATAAATATAACTTGAAATTAGTAATGAATAAAATAAATAATAAATAAAAAAGGAAAGTAAACAACTTATTTTAAATAGATCAAAATTATTAAGCAGATAAATTCCTTTCAAACTTCTATTCCTTTCAAACTTCTATGATTATGTGTTTCAGATCGTTCGTGAAAGAGAAATAAACAAATTAAATACGAAATACTTGATTTCGGTTCCATCAGAAATTCAAAGGAGCTTTCTAATGCCGTAACAAGCTCAAATTCACCGAGACCTTCACGAGAACTTCTCACCGGCACATGGTTAACGTCTTTCTATAGTTTTCTCAATACGTAAGCTTTCTTAACAAGTTAGAGAATCCATATACTTACGAATGATATGAGCAACTGCAAAAGACCTTAACTTATTTATATAGCTTCCATATCAGACTTCCTCATCACAGGCCTAATATGGATCCAGTTTACACTAATTGGGATATATTCTCCTTCTAAATTTTGACCCATTGACCGAAATCATTTATTGGGTCATTTTAATATTCTTATTGTTGTTACTAAACACAGCAACAAAATTATCACAGTACAACTGAATGAGCCTAGTTACTGAATCTATTATAGACCACTCAGAAATCAAATTTCTAAGCCAAACTACCTGTGTAGCAGGCCCATAGCATGCAAAAAACTTTGCATATATAGTCGAGGAAGTTACCAGTGTTAAGCAAAACTACACCATCTATCAATATAAAAATGTAACCTGAAGTGGACTTGCGATTATGCGGACATATAGCAAAATTAAAATCCATATACCCCATTAGGCTTAGATCGTTGACCCTTTTGTATGTCAACATATAATCCTTGGTACCCTCTAAGTATCTCAACACTCGCTTGACTGCATTTTAGTGGTCTACACCTAGGTTAGTCAAATATCGACCTAATAGTCCCATAACAAATGTAATGTCCGACTTAGTGTATACCTGGACATACATCAAGCTACAACTGCACTAGAGTAAGGACCATTCCTCATAGCCTCTCTATCAACTTCATTCTTTAGACACTATACCAAAGATAATCTCTCACCATAAGAAATATGTGCTACAATAAGTCTACATTCAACCATATTAAACCTTTGTAATACTCGCTTAATGTATACACTTTGCGAGAGGCCTAATGAGTATTGAGATCTGTCCTAGTGAATCTATATACCTAAAATAAAAAATGCTTCACCAAGGTCCTTCATGTCAAAATGCTTAGCCAAAAGTTGCTTTACCTCATGCAACATGATCAAGTCATTTGACACGAGTAATATATCATCCACATACAATAGTAGGAAGATAACTTTGCTCCCCATGACCTTGTAGTACAAGCATCTTTTAACTTTGTTTTCCACAAAGCCAAAAGAGATCAAAACCTCATCAAACTTCAAGTACCACTGTCTAGAAGCCTGTTTCAAACTGTATATTAATTTAGCCAACTTGCAAACATTGTCGGTTCCTCCTTGATCCTTAAATCCTTTAGTTTGTTCTATATAGACCTCCTCATAAAGGTCACCATTCAGGAGAGTAGTTTTAACATCCATCTGATGTAGCTCCATGTTATAATGAGCTACTATTGTCATAATCACTCTAAATACATCTTTCGAGGATGCAAGAGAGAAGGTAACTTTAAATTCAACCCCTTCTCTTTGAGTGAACCTTTGGCAACTAATCGAACCTTAAACTGCTCAACTTTACCTTGAGTGACCTTCTTAGTCTTAAATAGCCATTTACAACTGACGGGTTTACAATGTTAAGGCAAATCAACTAGCTCCTATACCTTATTATGCTGCATAGATTACATCTCATCCTTTATTGCTTCCTACCATAAGTCTAACGACTTCTGTAAAAGTCATTGGATCCACAACATATCCTATATCATAGTCTTATTAACCTAAATAGACTATATAATCAGATGAGATAGCAAGTCGTCTCTCTCTAATGGATATACACAATTGCAATGGTTCTTATACCCAAGAATCTCTACTTATACAGGTATAAGTTTCTGTTCCTGCACAGGCATGATGTTTGGACCTTGATCCTCTAGACTTGACTGAATCGTCGGATACGAAATAATCATAGTATCCATCCTGTTATTACCTGAAAGGTAAGAGGGCCCACCCTCATCATGGACATCGTATTTCAAAAACTTAGTTATTTTTAATTCTACTATTTTAGCCCCTCTTTCTCTATAGTAAAATCTGTAGCCTTTTAAGTGATCAGGATAACCTACTAGGTAGCAACAAGTAGAATAAGGTTGCAATTTGCTTTCAAAAGAATTATATAATTGTACCTCCACAGAGCAGCCTCATACACAAATGATTTCCACCATTTCCGGAGTTCAAAAGGTGTCTTAGGTATTGACTTGCTTAGGACTCTATTAAATATATACAATGTCGTCTTAATGGGCTCACCCCTAAAGTAATCAGGTAGGTTATTCTTGCTTTGTATCGACCTCGTCATGTCCTTTAGGTTGCAATTATGCCTTTTAACTACACCATTTTGCTTAGGACTACTCGATATAGTGATCTAAGTCATTATTCTAACTGATTTCAAATACCTACCAAATTGTCCCTTTTCTTATCTTGCAACACCATGTCTGCCATAATGCTCTCCTCCCTGATAAGATCTGACAATCTTTATTGATTTTTCCAATTGGTTCTCAACCTCAATCTTGAAGACCTTAAATTTATCAAGAACTTCAGACTTTTCTTGAAGCAAGAATATGTAACTGTATTAGGAATTATCATCTATAAATGTCAGAAAATATCTATAATTGCATAACGTAGCTATATAAAATCCACTAATATCTGTATGTATGACTTCTAACAAGCTAGAAGCACGAGTTGACCCCTTCTTCTTAATCTTGGTCAACTTACCTCTGCAGCAATCAATACATGTTTCCATATCACTAAAGTTTAGAGTTGGGAGAATGCCTTCCTTTATGTCACAACATGTATGATGTTTCATTTATTAGAGGTCTCTTATGAGTCACAAGTTTGGCAATATAAGAAAAGGCATACATTTTATTATAGGTAAGACACATTTGATATAATCCGTAGGATAAGAAGGCAGTTCTGATTTTTTTTGCATTAATAGATATATTTACACCTGAAGTATCAAATATTAAACGATAACCTTCTTTATCCAAAACTAACACAGAGATTAGATTCTATCTAAAAGACAGTATATAAAATGTGGCCTGTAAAACTAGTACAAACCTTAAATCGAGGTTCAAACCTACATCCCCTACATATAAAACATCTACTTCTTCATTATTGTCGATCATCAGCTTCTCCTCTCTTTTAATCAGCCTTCTCGAGGAACCCCTGAATTATGGAAGCAACATGATTAGATGCTCCACTATCTAGCCACGAGGAGCTTGATGTGGCTATAGTTAAATTGGCAATGCTAGACCGTCCAGTCTGAATACTCGGAGAGGGCTTGGATTTCTTATTGTTAAACTTTTAGAGCTTAGCCTTCCCCTTACCTTTGGCTGCATATAAGGTTTATGAAGATTGCTCTTCAGCTTCTCCTTTGCTGTAACACATCGGGAAATTAGGGCATTGATATCCCAAGCCGAAATTTATGAAGGGACTAGCATTTCAAACTCTCGTAGAAGTGTATTAAGGGCCTAGTGCACTATCAGTGTATCAGGAATGGGAACATCCAGTGCCTTCATCTTACTTTGAAGGTAAACCATCGTTATAATTTATTCCTTGACACTTCCTTCTATTATATACCTAATAGAGAATAGATCCTTGATTAAGGTACTCAACTCAGCATTGAATGAGACCTTGTACCTTTGGGAAACACTATTTATAAACTCCTTCACTGTGGTGGTCTCCAACAGTCCACTCAGCACATGATCTGGGATTGACCTCTGAATGGTCAAATAGCACATCTGATTTGACCACTCCTATATTGCAAAGGTCGTCTTATCAGCTTCCGAGTTGACATCTGTAGGTAGAGAGAGTCTCTGTCAGCATAGCCATGTTGATGTCTGCCATCTCTAAGGAAAACTCAACATCCTTCTTCCACTTCTTAAAATTGAGACCGATTAGGGTTTCAATGGTGATAACATTGTTGTTGACAAAAAAAATGACAACAAAAGACAATGAAAAATTAGCAAAAATGTAGGCTAACAGTGATACTTAAAGCGTTAAAACAATATCTAAACCTAGAATCTGATCACACATCTTATGAAACATGTTTGGGCTGAATACATAATATATGCAATTAGACCTCTACATAAAAGCGATCAGAGTACACATCATCAACTCTCATAATACTACCACCTATGGGCGGATAGATCATTCAAGCAATGATGTTCCTCTATCTAATGCCTTTATACACATCTCAAAATTTCATGTAAAGCCAACACCTGTGGGCAGAACAACCAAATATGAGACCAAAAACATCCCCCAACATGCAAGTAGAATAATCCAAATACTAACTTAAAAGGCCATTATGGTGATTGTAATCTTATCAGTACTCAAAAGATCCATAAGGGATACATCTTTATGTTATCCTCAAACTTTATATAGACATATAGTATATGAAAAATGTTACATCAATAAATGCAAACAACCAAATGAACATTTAAATTATTACATACGCGTGCTAAAGACATTCTTTGAAAACTTTATTTGAGACATTCGTAGCAAAAAATCTCAATCAAAGCGACCATCGTGCAATACTAAATACGGAACCGATCACACGAGACACAAAAACATTAAATGTCTCCCTCATATGAAGTTCAAAACATGAAAATTCACTAAAAACGACTTTAGAATGTCTAAATTCCTTTTTTGGAATGAAATTAACAATGTAATTAATCCAAAACATTAAAAAATCACTTTAAAATCTCCCAGCCTGGAAACTAACCTAAAAGGACCCAGAGCACCTTTAAGAGAATTTTAAAAATTTTCCTTTTTTAGTGCTAACATCAGCAGTCACTGTGCGTTGACGTTAGCATGTCACTTTGCGCTGACGTCACACACACCTCATGTATACTGACTCGCTGAGACACTGTTAGCGCATGTGTCTCACGCACCCCCTTGAGCAGACACACTAATACATGTGTTGCCACCAATTTACACCGTACTTACCACGTGTAGGGACAATTGGACGACTCGTGCAACACATGCGTATGTCTCGACATCATCTGTGGGAGTACGAACTGTGTCCAGAACATGGTGGAGCCACGTGTCCTCGTTTGACTGGCGTGCATCGCCTCTTATGCGGTATTGACATGCACCTGATGGTCTTCTATTCTCAACAGCGATAATTGATTTTTGGCCAAATATCTGTCAATTTTTTGAGCTCTACGACTCATTTTCAACCTGTTTTTCATAGCTAACCATATGTACACCACTTTCACGCATCCACACACGTGAAAAAACTGAAAAAATGGATCAAAAAATCAAAATTCCTAATGGATAAAAACAAAAAAAACTTTGTTTTCAACTACCTGATCACATAACTGCTCTGATACCACCATGAACCTTATTACATGTCCCGAATTGTTCTTGAAAGGGAAATAAACGAAGCAAATGCGGAATACCTTATTTCGGTTTTATTAGAAGTTCAAAGGAGCTTTCTGATATCGTAACGAGCTCGAATTCCACACTAATTGGGATCTTTTTTCCTCCTAGACTTTGACCAATTGACCTAAATCATTTATTAGGTCACTTTATTATCTTTATCTGGATCAAATTACGTAACTTAATCGATAAGTTATTGAAAATCAATAAAATGCAATTAATTGTTGTCCAAATTTATGAAAAATGACTAACAACTTATTCTTTTGCATTAGTCCATCAATTTAAGTTTAATATATGTAGGTAATGGATTGTCAATAATACTTGTTCTACTCTATTTCAACTTTATTCATTGATACTCTAAAAGAGATAACTTTATCATGAAAGGTAACAAAAATTTCAATCGAATGCCTAACTTTACCTTGAAAGGTGACAAAAATTTCGATTGAATGTCATGCAATTCATCATCATATTGACATGTTAATTATGTCTTATACCGATAAAGGTATAGAGTTTCCAATTATTTGCCACGTATAAGAACAATTTTATTTCCACTCATAAGCAATTTGTAGAGTTACGCTAAAGAAATTCATATTGGTAACTTCTTATTTATTGCTTAAATATTCCTAGTTTTTTTGTTTTGTTATTATTGTTATTGTTAAACATGTTGCCCATATTGCCTCAAAGTGCGTCATGTAAATAGAGCAAAACTAAGTTGGAGTTGTGTGTTTTAGTTTGTAAGAGGCGATAGTTTTGGTTTTGTGGTACTAACTATAGCTTGAATGGCGTAGGGATTGGATGGTTGGGATGAACTTGAGTAAATGTCACTTAAGGAGCATAAGGCAGTGGTAATGAGGGAATATGAAGATAGTAATAAGAGAAGTAGAGAGGTAGAAAACTAATTGGAGCTCTCTCTTTAACTTGTTTTTTCCTTTAATTGTTAAATCTTGTATTATGGTGAGGGGTAAAGACGGCTTCTACTTATTTCATTTTCCTTTTTCTTGTGAGTGCTAATAGAAATTGAGACACTATTGCTAATGAAAATTAAGGGACTAATGTTAAAGGTGTTACAAATATGATGTTCGGCACATGGAGGCATGGATACAAGATTTGTACTGTACCAGCTAAAAAATGGTACTACAAGAATTGATATCGTACCAGCTCTGGGGGTTAGCTAATACTGACATCTTTAGTTGGTATTGGTCGATACTGATCAGTATTTAGAATACTATATAAATGCTAAAAAAATTATAAATTTTGTAAATTTCAAGACTAAATTGAAAAAAAAATCTTAACCCTACCTTATCCGCTCTCCTTCCTCAAAACTTTCCCCGTTCGTTTGCCTCTCTCAACCCCTTAGCTTTCAATCTGACTGTCCAATCACCACCTCACTGGCATCCTCATTGTCACATAGCTTCTGTCGATGTAACACGGCTTGCCTCCATCACTAGGTCACCCGCACATCTACTTCCATCTCCACTTTTGTATCTTCCATATTTTTGTTGTTTATTGTTGTTTGGGAAAGTCATATGATAATAGCTTAAAGTTTTAAGGTTGTTAACTTTTTAGTTTTTATCCTCTCACATAAAGTGCACCTAAAGACATTTTTATTTTTAACTAAACAAATATTTTATATATTATGCCTTTTCATAAGGAAACAACTGCAATAATTTACTTTACACTTAAGGACACTTTGACCAAACAAATGTTTTTATACATAATGCCTTTTCTTAAGGAAACAACTAGAATCCCTTAGTCATTATGTAATAAAAGATCATGTCTTTCCTTGATCAACTTATGTAGATAATTGTTAAGAGACCATTTTTCACTCTTTTTTTAGTTTTCGGTTCTTATTTTTAGTTTTTAGTTTTTAATTAAAAAGATAAAATTGTATAGTTAAGATTATGATTTATAATAAAAATTGGAAACAAAATTTTATTTAATTGAGTTTTGAAATAAAAATTTAAAAATAAAATTATGTTTATTTTATTAAATTATTTTTAGTTTATTCTTTTCATATTATTATATTTAAAAATTTATACTAGATTATTTCTTAACATATCAATTTTAGTTCTTAAATTAATTTAATAATAATTTAACTCATTCATCATTATTATTAAAATATAATTATAATTATAATTATTGTACATCAATTTTATATAATAAAAGGCTTATGACAACTCACTTTCAAATACATAAAAAGAAACTTTTGATAGAATCTACATCATTTGTTCGCTAATAATTTGGAATAAATATTTTGAATTTCTGGCAACTTATGAATTAGTCATCCTAAGCATGAATCAATTAAAATGAAGTAAGTTATAAAATCAATT
>JANSVA010000007.1:3588859-3682428 GCA_025504915.1 Erythroxylum reticulatum
TATTATTATTAAGGAATTCTAAATTTATTTATAATTGGGAATCATAAATGATCCTGAGTGTAGTTATATTTCAAACATGTTAAATATGTGAAAAGTAATATTAATAGAAATAAATAGATAATTGTTATTTCATATTTATATTATTATTGTTTTTTAAACATATTTTATGTAAAATTAAAAATTATATAACACAATATATTGAGAGATTATTTTATAATTTTATAAAATTCAAAGACTTTTTTTATAATTTTTAAAAACCTAAAATGTTATTGGTATTGACTTGTACTGATACCATACTTTAATAAAACTAAATTTGGTATCGAGTCTGGTATGATATTCATAACTTTGCAAGGAGGAGATTGTCCAATAAAGAGACTGCACACTCTTAAAGTGCTTTTTGTGTCTCCTCCTCAATTAGAAACTTGCTTAGGTTGATTTTCAAACCTTCCTTTACCATTTGATCTAATTTTTCTCACAGCTTCTTCACCTGAGACTTTTTCTTTTGTGATGGTTTCATCATTATAATTTTAGACTTACAAAATAAGAATTTCATTTGTCTACTCTTTTGGCTTTCTTTCTAAGAGTTATGATCAAAACAGTTAATTACATGTAAAACATAAGTTTTTATGAGCACTTGACTATATAAAAATAAATAATTGATTGAATAAGAAAATAAATATAAGGATACAAGAGAAATTAGACAACCAAACTTGTCTAGGTCCTCATCTATTATTAAATGAAATTGATTCTTCCTTACGATTAGAATTGGGATGACCAATTCAATTCATACTGTGTAAGTTTTAACTCATTCAATAAACACTATTTCTAGATAGGAGTTTCATCTTTTGCTCTCATTTTATGTTTTCTCCTAGGCCTTTATCATACAATGCTTCATATTTTATATATATCTATATCTGATATCTATATCTATATATATATACATAGACATTGATATCTATATATATAGATATAGATATAGATGTCAAGAAATTAAAGTGAATTCCCCAAAACATAAGAATTAAAACAAAAAACAAAACCAAAAAGTAAACAATTTAAAAGTAAAGATGAAATTGAAACGATTTTTAAAACAAAAAACTTTCAAAATTAAAGATGTTGCTTAATTTAAAAGAAATATCTAAAACAAAATGTCCTCTAGTTTACTAAAAATTATGGATGATAAAAGAATATAAAATGAGATGAGGATTGAGAAAGACAATTTCATTCCCTTTAATATATAACTTAAAATTTGACACAATACTGCAAATATCTCTAATCTAGCTAGTATACTGACTTTAAGGGGTAAAGTTTTATTACTATAAATTAGGTAAAATCCTAAAGAAGGGCTAAGTCTAAAACAACTAGTATGGACTATATTATTCTCTGCATCTTGTCTATGGTATTATCTTAAAGAGGAGGAAGGAATGAGTGCTGAAAATCAGACCATATTCATTGGGCAAACTTTATGTATGGAGTTTTTCCAATCTTACAGGATAATTATGTATGGGTTTAACATAACCAGGGTATAAAGAACACACACACACACCCACGCACACACACACAAACACATACATACTCTCATATATATATATATAAAGAATACACACACACACACACGCATGCACACACACACACACACACACACACACACACACACACACACACATATATATATATATACATACACACACTCATATGTATATATATATATATGTACATATGTATATATATGTACATATGAGTGCGTGTATGTATATATATGTATACATACGTATATATATGTACATATGAGTGTGTGTATGTAGATATATATTCTAAGACTTACCATTTTTTCCTGAACTACCTTACGTACATTACAAAATAAAAAAGAAATAAAAGAATAATGAAAGTTGTAAATAGCAGAAAATATTAGGCATGCAATTATAGTCTTACACCAAACATGTTATGAAATTTTGAAAAAGAAAAAATTACTCTTAAAAAAATGCAAAGCTTACATCCTAAGTTAATGGTCTCTATTCCCTTTTACAGTCTCCATAATTGTAGATGGCATGCTGAGTATGCCCTTAATAATACGATGACCAAATTTTGATTTTAATTCAGTAGAGTAGTCACCTTTCTCATTTAAAGGAACATAGAAAAACCTAACGAGAGGAACTAATCCAAGCTAGAAAATTAATTTTAATGGTAAACTATAAAATAAGAAAGATGATAAACACCCTCTTTTACTCGTCTAAGTGATTACCTAGATTTGAAAAGGTTTTGTAATAAGATATATAAATTTTAAAATATGTTTAAGAATTGACAATAATAAACAATTTAATGCATAAGAGTTTGTGATCATACCTGTTGATTTAGTTTAGAAATCTAGAAAGCATTATAAAATAATAGACTTAAATAAACATGCATCTTAAATAAAAGGGTTAAATTTGGTTGACTACTATGGTTTGGTATATTATCAGTATACCCTTCCCAACTTTTAAAAACTATCAATAACCCTTATAGTTTTAGTTTTATAACACATGTCCCCCTACCATTAACTTATGTTAAAAACTGAGGCTTTAAAACAATGTCATTTTTAACACCTAACACTATACGTGTCATTATACATAACATTACACAATGTCCTTTTGAAGTTCACAATTAAAGTTTTAACTAGAGTTAACAGCAGGGGGATATGAGTTATAAAACTAAAACTAAAGGAAGTTGTTAATAGTTTTTAAAATTTAAGGGGTACATTGATAATATACCAAACTAAAAGGAGTCCAACGAATTTTACCCTAAATAAAAATGTGTATTGGGTGCAAAAAAGGGTTTTAAAACTAGAATGATTTGGATGTGGAAAACCTCAACTTAATAGGTTTTGTTGAATTTGAAAGTCAAATTATTTAAAAGAAAAAAAATGTTATAGAATATAACAGTTGTTATAGTTGTTACAAACAGTTAACAAAATCATAGGGATTATACAACTAATGTAAATAATATATTCATAGGGATTTTAGCATAATCATAGGCATTACTTTCCTAGTTTAACCTACATATTCTTGTATAAATACCTATATCATTTTAATAGGAGACACTGAAAATCATTCTTCTCATGGTATTAGAGCCTAGTCAAGTTTCTAGCTCTCTCCCTTAAAGTTTTTTTTCTTTAGTTTTTGTCCAATAAGGCAATGCTGTTTGAGTGAAACACTTTGAGATTTTTTTTCTCACCTCCTCCTTCATAAGGCTCTATGGGTGCTGCTCGAACACCCTTTCAAATCCAGTCATCGAATTTCCACACACTTCCATATTCCCAAATGTCCATTCCATATGCTGGCACTTGACCTTTGTTTGTTGAACCGATTTCTTCCTTCGGCATCATCTCCTCCATCTCTATCTAAATATCCATTCAATTCTTCCAAGTAATGCTGATTTGTGGTGGTAAATGTTGATGGTACTTCACCACCCTCTTCCCTGGGGTGAGTATCTCTAAATTTATTTCACTTTTTTACATTGAGGTTGCCTTCTTCTTTTCCTTCTTTATTTGATTGATATTGTCATTTAAGACTGATTTAAATGGCTGACGGTAGTGATATAGGTAGTGATAAGCAGACTATTACTGAAATTACATCGGGTTCATCCAAAATTACTGATAAAAAATTGACTGGAAGGAAAATTATGCACAATGGAAAATGATTATTAATAGATTTGTGACTAGTGTAGATTTAGGGGATCGTTTAACTAGTAATTTGCCACCTAAGTTTAATGCTACTACTCGAAAGAAATGATTAATGGAGGATTATAAATTGTTTAATCAAATCCAGAATACTCTAGACCCTATTGTTGATGATGTTGTGAATCATTGTGATAGTGTAAAAGAACTATAGGAATATCTATAATTTCTATATGCTTGCAAGCAAGATCTGTCTCATGTTTATGATTTATTGTTAAAGATTTATCGAGTGGAACAAAAAGGTCACTCCCTATTTCAGTATTATATTGAAGTGAAACCAACCTTTGAAGAAAAGTGTGCTATGTTTCCCATTGTTGCTGACATAAAGCAAATGCAAGAACAAGAGGAGCAGATTATGGTACAGTGTTTCTTGGCAGGGTTAGGATCCGAATATAATGTGACACGCACACATATGTTAACTAGTGGGATACTTCCTTCCTTTATAGTAGTATATGTTTGTTTGCTTTGAGCTTGTAAAGATAGCGACTTCGTGTATGGTGTCCAATGACTCAGTGGCATTGGTAAGTAATGTTTTAAATACTAATCATGGTGGCAAAGGCAGAAATAGTAGTGGTTCAATTACTAGGAATAGTAGCACCCCTTGTAACTATAATTACTATGGAGTCGAGGGGCATATCAAGACGAATTCTTGAAAAGTGCATGGTAAGCCTTCCAAATACTTGGTTAAGAATAATAACAAAAAAATTACAAATATGGCTACTCAGGATGGCATCCTACTGCTTCCTCAATCATCCTTACCTTCTATCACAATTTATGCGGATGAGTATGCTCATTTAACCAATGCCTATCAACAAATTTTGACCACCTATGATTCACAGCAGCCATCCTCTACAACATCAACTTTGGCTAATATAGGTAACATTATTGCTTGTCTCTCCACCTCATCTCGTAGTTAGGTTATTGACTTAGGTGATACTGATCATATGACCAACAATATAGGTATCCTCTCTTCTTTTAAGTCTACTACTAATTTAACTTCAGCTGCTTTAGCCAATGGATCTAATACTTCTGTAATTTGGTGTGGGACAACAAACCCAATAAAATCTCTCTCATTATCATCTGTTTATATGTTTATCATGATTCTTTTTTAATCTATTATCTATCAACCAACTCACCAAAATTCTTAATTGTTATGTTATTTTTTATCTCGATTATTGTCTTTTTCAAGATCTTGGGACGAAGCAAATTATTAGTAAAGTGCATCTGACACATGTCCTGTATGCTCTTGATTTGACTTCTGAACTAGTACTTTGATCGATTGCTTGCACAAGCTCATTTCCCTTTTTACAACTTCATTGTTATTTTGGTCATCCATCTCTCATAGTTTTACAAAAGTTATGTCCTAGTCTTAAACAAGAATCTACCTTAAAGTCTGAAGCTCGTCAATTTGCTAAACATCATAGAATATCTTATTCTCCTAAACTAAATAAACGAGTTAAATCTTCTTTTTACTTCGTGCATACTCATGTATGGGGTCCTTGTCATACTGCATCCAAATTTGGTTTTTGTTATTTTGCAACATTTATTAATGATTATTCTCGAGTTACTTAACTTTATCCTATGAAATCTCGATCAGACTTGTTTACTATATTTTATGCCTTTCATGTTGAAATTAAGAATCAATTCAACAAATCCATTTGCATTTTGAGAAGTGATAATGCTAAAGAATATGTTTCCCATGCTTTTCAATCTTATCTCTCTCATCATGATATTATTCATTAGTTATAATGTATTGTTACCCCTTTAAAAAATGGTGTAGCAGAGTGAAAGAACCATCACCATCACTTATTAAAAGTTGCCTAGGCACGAATGTTCCATATGTAAGTCCCAAAAGTTTATAAGCTGACGCTATCTCCATTGTTTATTTCCTAATCAACTGAATGGCTTCTTTTGTTCTTGACAATCAGATTCCATATTCCCTTCTCTTTCACTCATATACATTATTCCCTCTTGCTACTCAAATTTTTGGGTGTACTTGCTTTGTTCAAGACATGCGACCTTAGGTCTTGAAACTGGATCCTAAATCTTTTAAGTGTGTCTTTTTGGGATATTCTCATGCACAAAAAGGATATTGTTGTTACTCTCCTTCTTTGGGTCATTACTTGGTCTTTGCTAATGTTAACATTTTCGAGAATACACCTTTCTTTGGTTCTCTTATGTCCTCTTCTTTGCATTTTAGTGATTCAGGGGATGGTTTTCTTTTTAATACTGTTAGTGAATAGGTAGTTTCTCCTCCCTCTAGACCTGTTATTTGTCAGGTTTATTGTCGACGTGTGCAATATTTTGTTAAGGAACCTCCCATCAGTCAGGATATGGACCCTACCCATTCTACTTCATCTCCAGATTCCTTACCACTACCTGATGCTAGCCTTTACCTTCCAATTACTCTTTGTAAAGATAAACATATATGTTCTTACCATGTTTCTTCCTTTGTATCTTACCATGCTTTATCTCCTTCCTCCAAGTCTTTTGTAGCTTCCTTAGACTTTATTGCTATCCCAACGTCCCTTGCTAAAGCACTAGCTTTTGATGGTTGGCAAGCTGAAACAAAAGAAAAGATGATGGCCTTATAGTAGAATCATACTTAGGATCTTGTGCCCCTTCCTTAGCAGAAATGGGCCATTGGTTGTAAGTCTTCACTGTTAAAATGAATCATGATGGTTTTGTTGGTTAATTAAAAGCTCAGTTGGTTGTTAATGGATATGCTCAGACATATGGGGTGGATTATTCTTAGACTTTTTCTTTAGTTGTAAGACTTTCTTCTGCCTGACTATTTATCTCCTTAGTTGCCACTTATAGTTGGGCACTTCACCAACTTAATGTGAAGAATGCATTTTTACATAGAGATTTATGTGAAGAGGTTTACATGGAGTAACCGTCTGGATTTGTTACTTAGGGGGAGTCAGGAAAAGTGTGCAAATTAAGAAAGTCTCTGTATGACTTAAAGCAATCTCCCCGTGTCTAGTTTAGAAGATTAAGTACTATAGTGATTGAGTTTGGCTTGTGAAGAAGTGCATATGATCAGTCAGTGTTCTTTGCATCATCTAGTTCTAGGTGCATTTTACTGGTTGTATATATGGATGATATAGTGATCACTGGAAGTGATAAAGCTGGGGCTCACAAGGTTCAAAGCATTCCTTAGGAGTCACTTTCAGACAAAGGATTTAGGACTATTGAAATATTTCTTAGGAATTAAGGTTTTTTGCAGTCATAAAGGGATCTCTCTATCTCAAAGAAAATATTTCCTGGATTTATTAAAAGATCCTAGTTTTATCAATGCAAAGACATGTGATGGTCATATGATACCAAATGTGATGTTAAAAGCTGAAGATGGAGACCTGCTTGAGAATTTTGAACAGTATAAGAAGATTGTGGGAAAATTCAACTATCAGACTATCACTCATCCTGATATTGCCTTTCTAGTAAGTGTTGTAAGTCAGTTCATATCATCTACCAGAACCTCACATTAGAATGTTGTTATTCATATTTTGAGATTTCTAAAAGGTGCACTAAGACTGACATCTTATATCAAAACCATGGTCATCGCACTATAGAAGGTTTCGCAGAAGCTAACTATGTAGGAGATCTTTCGGACAGGCACTCTACCATAAGTTACTGTGCTTTTATTATAGGCAATCTTGTTTCTTGGAAGAGCAAGAAATAGAGTGTTGAATCCTGATTAGGTGCAGAATCTGAATATAAGGCTATGGCGCATACTGCTTGTGAACTTATGTGGCTACGCAATTTACTTGGTGAGATTGGGTTTGTTCATTCTAGACCAATGAACTTATGGTGTGACAACGAAGCAGCTATCTATATTGCAAACAATCCTGTGTTTCATAAGAGAACCAAGCATATAGAAGTTAATTGCCATTTTACTCAGGAAGAGCTAGAAGATGAATCAATCTCAACTCAAAACGTCAGAACAGGGAGCCAGTTAGTTGATGTGTTCACCAAAACATTACCAGGGAATCGGGTTAATTATATTTGTAACAAGCTAGGCATGATCAATATCTATGCTCTAGCTTAAGGGAGAGTATTACAAAATATAGAAGTTGTTATAGCTATTACAAATTGTTAATGTAATCATAGGGATTATATAGCTAATGTAAATAACATATTAAGAGGGCTTTTAGCATAATCATAGGGATTACTTTCCTACTTTAGCCTATGTATTCCCGTATAAATACCTGTATCATTTTAATAGAAGACATCAAAAATCGTTCTTCTTAAGTTTGAACAATAAAACCTAACTAGTTTTTTTAGGAAAATTAAGTTTCTAAACTTTCTATAGACCTTTTTAATTTTTGATAAATTTGAAATTTGGGCTTCTAAATAAAATTCTAATTCAATTAAAATGAGCCTTTGAGTCTAAGACCGCAATAAAAGAGTTCTCTTGTAAAACTTAAAATTTTGCTTTATACTAGGATTTGTTTAATTTTTATTTTACCTATCTAGTCATTAAATTTGTTGCAAAAATTGAGCTTTCACTCTCCACTATATCCTCAGTGGCCACATAATTACAAATTATACATAAAATTAAACATGTAAATAATAAAGAGAAGAAAACAAATTTTAGATTGCTTTTAATTCTTAGGCCTTTATATTAGGTTTATTCATAAAATCTAAAGCATAAATTATTTGAAGATCTCTATTTGTCCTTGGACTTATTCAAAATAAAGCCCAAATAGGTTTTTAAGTTATGTATGCATATAGAAAAAATGTGAATTAAATTAATCTAAGCCTTAAATGTAATTAATAATTAATATAATTTAATATATACATATATTTATATGCTTTTATTCCCATATAAATGGGCCTATACCTAAAATAAACTTTCTCCTATGCTTTGAACTTGATTTATTAGATTTCTTCCTCCAAAAACTTAAAATGCAGACAAGAAATGACAAAGTACTTAATCTACTCTCTCATTAAAACAATAATTATGAAGTAAAACAATAATTATGAAGTTATGGGCCTTTAATATTATAAAATAATGCAAAAAATATAATACATATAACCTAAATGTCTATATTTGAAATATTTAGTGTCCAACTAAACATAAACAACAAATAATCAATTAACACATCACAAATGTATCATGTAGATTTTTTAAATGAAAATAGACATTTATGGAAAACCAAAATTCATGAACCTTAATTCACTCATGTTTCTGATGTCTAAACTTATGTAATCTTATCTAGATCTTAAATTATAAAATCCTAAAAATATGTTTTAGTAGATAGGAATAAAAGAGTAAAAAAGATAAATGGAAGTTATAATAGGGGAACATAAAACATATTTGGAAATGAAATAATATATAGATAAACAAAGCTATAACCAAGTGCTAAAAAATGATTATACAAAAATATGAATATATTCATAACAAAACCGTAAATCTAAAATGCACAACAATATATAAAAAAATTCAAAAGAATTTTTGGGAAGCATGAACATTAAAAAAATGGAAACTCATACGAAATGATAATTAAGATAGCGACGTATACATGATAAACAAAGGTAAAATGAGAGCTATAAAATTAATGATCTAATAATAAATGATTTATCCAAGTCTTTGTAGATGCCTAACAGCTCTACTCTAAAACCTTATGAGTATTCTCAAGAAATGAAATAAAAGCACAAAAAATCATTAAAAATGATAAAGAAAAAGAAATACAACAATGAAAAGAAAAAAAAACTCATTCAACCCTAAGCTTTTTCCTTACTTATTTGACATGTTTCCCTCGGCCAAATGCTAACGAATGCACTTAAGATAAAAGGAAGAAAAATGTTTAGATCATGGGAAAAGGACGAAGGCTCTTTTGGTTTAGCAATAATAAAGAGATAAAAGGTAGAGATTTTTTGTTTGGATTTTATATTTCCAAATTTCAGTGAGTGTTCAACTATAATCTAGAAAATCAGTGGCAAAGGAAGGTTTCTATAAATTTATTAAAGGATAGATTCTTTTAAGGTTAAAAGAAGCTAAAATGTCTTGACTTCAAAGATATGGTAAGAGAGCTATATGCTTTTTCTTTCTTGTTTAGGAAAGAAATAGACTTATATATGATGAATTGAAGGGCTAAGATGGTTTTTAGGGACATCAATGACTTAGACTAAAGCTGGTGCAAGATCAAAATATCTCATTTTTTATGAAATGACATTAATATGATGTCACTTCACTCTTATGATTGAACAACAATTTCTGAGATTTTTAGGGGTACATATGGCATCATTGGATTGGTTAAAAGGTGAAGACACATATCATTTTCTCTTTATGTTTGGGAAGAAACACAAATCCATCTCATCTAAAATATTCATTCAAACTCTATAGATTACTAAAATTTATATTTACTTTAGATCACCTAAAGTTAGTAATTAATGATTGATGGTTGAGATAAAGCATGTTGGATAGTAAAAAAATAGGTCCTTTTAGGGGATTTAAGTTGATTTTGAATGAACAAAAATATTAAAGCCTTATGTTTGGAGATTAAGCCAAAAGTACTAATTTGTGCAAGTATAATTGTAGACAACAAGAGCACGAAATATGGGGGTTGTCTAAGAATTATAAATAATCTCTAGAGAAAAAAAACAAGTACTTATGTTTTGTCCAAGAATTATAAATCATCTCTAGAGAAAAAACATAAATACTTGTGTTTTAGGTCATTAGATTAGTGGAATTTCCTACTTGTGTATTTTGCAAGAGACAATTATGTTACATATTTTACTTTAAAACATATTGTACTGTGATCTTTACATTATTTTGTTCTCCTTTAAGTGAAATGTTTGTATTTTATCTTTCTTTTTTTGTTTAACTTCTTAGCTTATCTTGCATTGGTATTGCATTTTGGTTCGTCCTTTTCTATGCTTTCCGTGATCACTTATTGTTTCTCATCCTTACATCTATCTTTCACTTTAGGTTTCATGTTTATACATTTTGTTACATTGTCATTTTACTCCTTCCTTTCCAAAATATGATTTTTTTATTTATCAAATTAGTCCCTTTATTTTCTATTTTTGCAGTTCAGTCCTCCCTCATTTACAAATTAGTCCTTATGCTCCTTATTATTATCTTTTTAATCCAAAATTTTCTTAATTTATATTTTAAACCTAAATTTCAATTCTGTTTTCAATTTAATCAAAAATAACTAAAAATTAAAATTAAAGATGCCTAGAATTTAAACTTGTTTTTTGATAAATTCAAAACTAATTCGATGCAAATTTTAAATAAAAGATTAAGATATAAAAGTAAGGCAATTTAAATACAAATAATAAAAATTAATAAGAACATGAACTAACAATCAAAGATTCAATTTTTTAATTAATATTTTTTTAATTTTACAAACAAGAAAATGTAAATACAAGAAAACACAAATAAAAAATTATACTTAAATGGCATGGCAAGAAGCTGGAGAATAAGTTGACTCTTCTACCACTCCTAGTTACTATCATTTATCATAACCAATTGAAATGAATGATTACATTAATAAGTGCAATAGTAAGAAACAAATTTTGTATGCATACAAGTATGCCGTTTAATATTTAAACAGTTATAGGTTATGACCTTCTTATGAAGTTACAAAACATCTTAATAAGGAATATGTTTGATTACCTTAAAAAGAACAATAATAAGGAAATTTTGAACAACTAAAGATAGGGAATATGTATAGGAATAACATGATTATGAGACGTGCTAAATGTGGCCTTCAAGTACATATTTCAAGAGGGTGTAAGTAAAAGGTACAACATTTAACTTTCATAACATATCTATTTAATTACAATGTTTTTTTCACCATGTTATTTAGTCAATAATAACTAACAAGAATGAGATAGAGGCAACAAAGAAAATTAGCAAAGCTAATAAAGATAATAAGTAGGAGAAAAAAATGACTCGAAACCGATAAGTAGTTGAAAGTTGTAGTCTAAGTTAGATTTAATAAGAAATAAGAAGAGAGAGAGGCAAAGGTAAATTAAAAGGAAGAGATAGAGGACCACAAACTAAGTAGGCTGCACATATATTGGATATCTCACGTAATTCTCATAAAAGAAATTATCTAGACTATCAACAGGTGCTAAGGAACTTTCTTTGGAGTGGAACCAAAGATAAATTGAAAATTCCTAAAGTGAGACGGGCTAAGCTATGCTTACCTAAAGAATATGGTGGACTAGATATTCCCTCAAACAGACTTGTGATTAAAACTCTTCTTATAGAGAGGCTTTGGAAACTTTATACAAATAAGGAAACTCAGTGGGTGAAGTAGGTGCAACAGTACTTCTTAAAAAGAATTAGCATATGAGAGGCCACGATAACTCCCAATTCCACCTAGTATTTGAAGCAGATCCTACTTCGCAAGGAAGAGGTTTAGGTCTTCATCAAACATAAGATAGGAGATGGATGTGAACATCACCGTGGTTTGATCATTGGCTCAATAAAAGTCCAGTTCATAAGTTAAGGGAAATCCACTATCTGAGAACAATGTTCCCACTAAATACTAAGGTTTAACCTGTAATCAATGACAATACTTATATATGGCCAGCACATATAAGTATATAACTAAGGGAGCTAAGGAATTTATAGAGAGCTTGCATAACTACTATCCTAACACATCTAAATCAAACATAATTCAACGACTTATATAAAATAAGATGCTATTTACAACCTCCTTCAGTAAGAAGGTACTACTTAACATTCAAGTTAAACACAGATTGACCAATCTAGTATGGGATTTGAACCTCTTTCCTTCAAACATATTCTTTCATTAGCTTGTAATTAAAAAAGAAAATAGGTACCAAGGGCTCTTCAAATTTTCACATAGCTGATACGAAATGTGAGTTATGCAAACCATATTATAAGGATTTAGATCATCTCTTTTTTCATTGTAACCTCTCTTAACACTTGTGGAATTTGGTGTTGGATCTCTTTGGCTTACATTGCAACTAATTGGTCTCATACCATTCACTATTATGCTAAGTAACATTTCAACTCTAAAAGAGACCCAAAGTTATTTAAGGTTGTGATTGAGGCACTGGTTTACGTTGTTTAGGATGAAACAAATAGGTGATTATCTGGGGAGGAATAATGCAATGTCGATATCAAAGTCCAAATGATTGTAACACCCACATGCCCCTTCAAAGGATATACTGATGCCACATAAAGCAATCCTAAAGCATACCAAGATATTTTGGAAATTCATTGAAAATAAGATAACATACTTCATATTCATACTTTGCTGAGTTATATACAGAACATCATATACACATTGTACTCATCATATACATGTCTTACATACAAATCCATCCTGTATTATAGTTATTACAAACCATTTATGCAAAATATAATATCTCTTAACACATTAAAATACAACTTAAAACTAAAACATAACATGGTCCAAAATCATATCAAGTCCTTCATTGGCCACTGCGGTTGTCCTAACCTTAAGTCTTCTTATCGGAACCTATACGAAGGCAAAACCATCGTGCTAAGCATATAGCTTAGTGGGGAATAACTAAACAGGATACATAAGGGTGACTATTTCTAACAGTTGTCTAACATTCACATGTACTGAATCGGGTCATATCATAAGCAATCTTTAATTATTTATATTAAAGAGCAATCCAAACATTATTTGTCTCAGAACAAAATGTAATTCATTAATACAGAATATTCGTGCATCAAAATAAAACATATAAGTATCAATACAGAACATCATTACTTCATAACAGAATATAAAAGTCTCAGAACAGGATATATCTGTATTAGAACAGGGCTAAACTTGCATCAAGTCAGAACATAACTGGTATCAAAATTGAACATATATCAAAACACAAAACAGATTAGTCTGCTAGTCCTTTTTATAGAAGTGGCTAACAAGACCAGAATAGAAGATACCTATGATTGGTATCTTAGAAATAGAAGAGACTTAAGTCTCTGAAATTGAAGACACTAAAGTGTCTAAGATCACACCGGAGTGTCAAGTACATAAGACATCTTAGTGTCTAGTTACATAAGCAGCTGTAGACCCTTCTAGACATGCCTATTTACCCACGACTAGGACTTAGCAGTTTTAAAAACAAAACATTTCAGATTTCAGAATCACATATAAGTGATGTAGTGCATAACATATGACTTCATTCCATTTTGCTCAAATTTAACATATTCATTCACATTTGATAAAACGTAACATGCCTTATAAACATAAACACTTGCAATAATGCACCAATGAACACATTAAGTAATTACACATTACATGTATTCACACAAGTTCCCAATTCATAAACATACAAAACTAACACATTACTCTTGTTCTTACATCACATTAGCATTCATAAGTAAACTTCATTCCTTTAACAATTTATAAGTTCCAAAATTAGATACTTTGTTATCAAATAACACCTTCCTTAAGTTATTACTTCAATTAATAATCCAAACCTTATTCAATCTTTAGTTAACTAATTCCACATCAAACTAGGTTCATTTTACACTTTAATCAAATCCAATTACACCATTAAAAAGTGCCTTAACCTTATATACTCTAACAAATGTACAAAAATAACCTTTTTCCCTTCCAAAGCATTTCCCACAACTGTGGGAAGGTGCCATATAATTCCCATGATCGGTTCACTCGCCTATGACCTTTATTTTATTTCCAAATTTAATTCCTTCATATTCCGTCCAACACACCTTTACTAAAGTCCATCAATTTCACTTTAATTCTACCTTATTCATGCTTTAACCCCTTATCAAATTCATGTCCAGATTCAATTCAAAAATCATTCATTAGGAAACTCACAAATCATTATCTTTCATACATCAAAACTAAAACAAAATTTGCCATACAAGGATCAATTTTCCAACACTCATTTATCATCATCATAGCATACATTCCATGCCAATTCAATCATCATAGAACTTGTATTAATACATGTTACCAAGTTTAGAATTCCCGTACCTATTTAACTTCAAAATTTCAACTCTAAAGAACCAGCTAATCTAGCTTTTCCAAGCAACCCGCACACATCCAATATCAAGATGCAAATCTTAGCACCAAGAAGACAACATAAAAGATAACAAGATCTAGCTTCCTTAATTCAGCATCTTGCAAAGATGTCAGGTGATGATACTCCAAATTGAAGAAAAATCCAGAAGTTTGTGAGAGTAAGAGAGAGTTTCAATGGAGAGGAGCAAAGGATAGTGAAAATGCAGCAGAAACATCAAATAGGCTGGGCTGATTTAACACTTGTTTAGTGCTAGGTGTCATAAATTTGAAAGGGCACATGTCTTTCAATGAATCAACCTACATGTTACACATAAAAGTGAGCTACTTGTCACTCAACCAATGTTGCCAAATGTCATTCAATGTATAAGCTTAGTCATACTAATTTTCATGTACCAACTTATCTTACCACCTAACAATTTTTGTTGGCCCCTAGATTTTTTTCTTTAGTTAAGCATGAATTAAATAAATTATGAGGTTTTGATAGATTAAATTATTTTTAAAGTTTAATTATTATGTCTATGTTATTAGGATTTATTTCATTGGATTGTTGAATTAAAAGTGGTAAGAATACATGAGGGAATTTTTGGCATAACACTTAAGCATTAAAGTTATAAGGCATTAAAGGAAGGATAAAATGGACTTTTAGTGTTAATTAAGGGTAAAATAGGAAAAGGGAAATGTTGTCTTGCTTTTGAAGAAGAGAGAACGTGAATTGAAGATAGAAAGAAGAGAAAAACCAAAAATAAGAAGAGAGGAAGAGAGGCTTCGATGTTTGAAAGAAAAGAAGGAAGTTTGTGCTAGGTTTCACCATTTCTTAGTTTTCAAGAGAGAATTTGAGGTTGGTTAAGAGGAGAAAAAGAAAAAGGAAGAGAAAAACTTCCATTTGAGCTAATAATCTTGTTATTTGGTGAAGATTCAAGTTAAGCTCATCTTTAATCATTTGGATTTTTGGAAGGATTTTGGTTCATGAAGTTTAAGAAATACATAGGTTTAAGTATTCTAGGATCAATTTTAGTGAATATATGTACTTTGGGTTTTCAATTTGAATTCCTATTAAATGGGACTTTTGCCATTGTTGAAGGAAATCAAGAAAGGCAAGAGGAGCAAAAGGAGAGGCATTCTTAAGCAAATTTTAAACAAAGAATTCAAGGTGGGTTTCATGTTTATAATTGAGTAAATAAGACATTAATGTTTCTTTCAAATAAATGGAATTGAATGTTTTCAACTACTTTATTACTCTTTAAATGCTTTGAGAAAGTGTTACATGTTTATGGTGGAAATTTATGAGCCATGAACATTTTTCAAATCAAGAAAGTTAAATATTTTCAATTGTGTTATAAATGTTGCATTTATTGCTTCTTAAATGAATTGAGAAAATGCTTCATGTTGATGATTTATGGAAAGAATTTGAAAATGATGTTTGAAACGATATTGTGTTTATGAAATCAAGTTTCAGAAATATGTCATTTTGGCAACATGTTTACAAGATGTGAAATGCATGATGATGTGGGTTTGTGGTTGTCCGTTCTGTTATGTCAAGTGCACTTTGACTTTATTAAAGGCTTCTCCCACCTGCCCGCTAGTGGCATGGAGCTCCTTCATAGACTCCCTTATATTTATGTGAGATTGTGATAGTACGTTCTGTTCATGACTACACAAGACCATTATGTAGGAATGTGTTAGTACGTTTTGTTTAAGGACCTACCCAAACCATTTCTGATATGATTATGTGTTTTAGAATGTGTTGACAAGTTTGATGAATGCATGATTTATTATGATTATGAATGTCTTAATAATGTGAGAATTTGGGAACTATGTGATTTATTAGGTTTTGATGCAAAGTAATTATGAGTTTGAGTATTACAATGGTTTTGTTTGTTTCTGATTATAAACTTATTACCCACGAGCTTTTAAGCTCACCCCCATTCTCCTTCCCATATTCAGGTGATGAGCAAGAGATCGAATGACAAAGAGTCAAGGCATCACTCTGAATTTGCATACTTTTGTATTTTAAGTTAGATTTTGAAAACGCAAGGCTTTAGCTGCATTTTAAGTTTTACTCATTCATTTATCTCTTGTATTTTGGAATTTTAGAGACACTGATGTATTATGGCTTGAAATGCCCATTAAAGCTTTGTAAACTCTTACCTTTTGGTGTTAATGAAGTATGATTATTCTTTGCTCATTGATTCTCAAAGTTTGCATATTGCATTTTTCAAGTTTTCCATAAGGGAAAAATTTGTGTTATGACTTCAGGGAAAAAACTGTATTGATATAAGCTGAATTAGATAAAGTTGTCGACTTGGAAGTTGTAGATTATCTTTCTAAATTTCCAATGATATAAAGTATGGAAATTTTGGATATTAAAGTTTAGAGTTATGATCATTATAATTCAGTGCTGCTGCATAGGATGTACATACAGGACAATTATATTACTTTGAAATTTTGACCTTTTTAGAGGCATAAACTTTATTCAAGTTATTCAGAAAAGTGGTAGATCTAGAAGTTCTATTCGAAACTATCTTAGAATGACCTTAATTTGACCTCTCTAGTGAAAGTTATGCCTAAATATGTATCTGGTGTGATCGTGAGGAACAATGGTGTGAGCTCGACAGAAGCTATGGATTGAAGGAAGAGCAACATCACACTGGTGCGATTGTGAGAGTGTCTACTGCAATCATGCTCAGGATTTTTGGCTATAACTTTTTCATCTGATCTCTAAATGACATGATTTTTAAACCAATAGATTCCTAACACATTTCTCTATCTCTCCAAAAAAATTGGTAGCATTTGGTGTTAATTTGAAATAAATTGATGGATAGAAAGTGAGGAAATTAGTTGGAAGAGCATGAATTTCCGCTATCTTACTGGTGTGGGCTTCCCCTTTGTGGGATGCGTGTTCAAATATTACTTGGGACGTCAGGCACGAGTCTCGTGAGGGCGAGGTGCCTAATAATTTTCCTAGTCCAAATGTACATTTTAAACATCAATTTTTAATAGTATCAATTAATTCCAAGTTACTAATCATGGTCCATCAAACCAAGATTCAAGACATATATAATTCACAATCATATCATAATTTCAACACCTATCATATTTACTTTCATGAGCATGTAACATTTCAAGTAGGGTATAATTTGGGACTTATAATGATAATGTAAAGATAAGAACTATAACAATTGCTTGAGATATCATAAGCACAATGAGTAATGAAATGATTTTTAATTGGAGATTGTAGTTGTTCATATAACTATAATAGATGAGATAAAGGTGTTGGTAGATTGTCTTTACTCTCTTTTGTATATTCATAGTTGTATATTTTTAGATGTAAATTGTAAACCCATTTCTCTTTAGGCGCGCAATATTATATGTACTTAACTTCCAAAAAAAAATTAAATTAGGACAAATTCACATGTTATACCTCCCAATTAATAAGACAAAGGTAGGAGAAGGGAAGAGGAAAAAGAAGAAGGGCTTCAAAGCCTATATATTATAAAGTACATTATAATGAAACAACTTGTTCTATCGAATATTAGATACGTAATATGTACTTTAATGTCATTTAATCATTTAGTCACATGTTTTTAGCCTTAGAGGCTTTATATAATTTGACTTGTGCTTGTGATTTACATATATAAAGGACACTCAATTAGATATTGACTTATGAAATCTAGTCCATATCTAATTAAGTAAGAGTCAACTTCACAAGTAAATATAATAAAAGGAGAATTTGCAGTATGACATTGATCTTCACCATTTTGACCACTAATTTAAGGGCATTTTACCTTTTTATTTTGGCATTTAATGGTATTGCTTCTCTTTATATATTTATTTGGTCACATATGTTATTATAATATGGAGATATGAGACATATATGTTTTGGAAATAAAATATTGTAGAGTTAAATTCATTGGACCCCCCTATTGTCAACTTTTGTTAAAATCCCTAGCTATAAACTCTGAAATAACTTTTTTTGTTACATATACAAAACAATTTAATTTTTGTTATATGACACTATGCATTTTCATTTTGGAGTTCACAATTAAGATTTTTAATAGAAGTTCACAAAGGGGGACATGTGTCAAGAAATAGGCATGTTGTATATATGCATCAAATTAGTAAACCATGAACATTAAATTGATAAGGAAAAACATATCAATCAACATTTAAGATTTTTATGAAAATTTAAATAAACACCCAATGTCTCAAAGTTTATAAGTTAATACTCAATCTTGACATCTACTTACAAGAAAATCTTTATTTATAAGAATTTTAAAATGGACCTAAAACCATGAAAAGAACAAACATCAAGTAGCAATATAAGTAATGTAATTCTACAAAAGGCACCACCATTCTATAATTTTGACAAAATTACAACTTGTAAAATAATAAACAAGATAGTGTAAGATTACTAAAAGGCTTAAAAAGTATAACTTAAGAACTTGAGGGTGTCAAGACGAGAAAACTATTTGGTGGTTAGATTACCTACGATGTAACAACAAAGCTCCACTTTTTAATAATTCCCTTTTGTTTCAGCCTAAAGATATGACCCACAATAACATGAAGATTTTTGACCCATGATGTAAATTTTACAATAACAATGTTTACTATAAAAGGTTTAAAAACATTAAGGGATTTGTGGATTTGGGGTTTGAATCCCTAAATTCCTAAATTTTGAGGTTTAATTTTTAGTAAGTACAAAGTAAGTTGATAATGGGGTACGTAGGCCCCCAAACTTAAAGAAACATATCAAATCATCTTATATTGATAGAACCTTGATATAAATTTAAGGTTTGTATAGTTTGACAAATGTTATGGTCTTTTTTAAACATTGTCAAATATTATGGTATAACTTAAATGTTGATGTAAACTTTTAGAGCTAAAATTTT
The DNA here is from genome assembly GCA_025504915.1 of Erythroxylum reticulatum. Taxonomy (NCBI): domain Eukaryota; kingdom Viridiplantae; phylum Streptophyta; class Magnoliopsida; order Malpighiales; family Erythroxylaceae; genus Erythroxylum; species Erythroxylum reticulatum. The sequence goes on from JANSVA010000007.1 coordinate 3,608,473, forward strand.
GTCATTTTTATAGTATGGATAAGCCTTTATCCTTATTATATATTAACTAATAAATTATGCCGATTGGGGTAGTTACATGAATATATATTATTGGTAGTGTTAAATGATAAATATCAAAATCTTAAGGGCTTACATGAATTTTTGTTAAGAACTTAAGGGTGGATTCATACATTTAACCAATTGATAAAGAGCAAATGATAATATTCATAACCAATAATAGACATTATTCATATACAACATAATATAGCATTGATTACATGCCTTTCTAAAAGCTTGAAAACTAAGGCCATATTTTGGAGGCTCACTTCCATAATATAAACTTTTCATAAAGTTTCTCTATAGCCAATACAACAAACAATAAAATCATACATATCATCTTATAGTAAGTTGCTAATTTTTTAAATAAAAATTTCCTTCACTAATAGTAAGTTTCAACATCTTCTTCAAATATTATAGATCTCCTTTCACTTTGGTAATGTGCTCTTCCACATTACATTGTTCTTTGACATATTCTATTTGATTTTGACTCTAATAAACCAATTTCATAACTTAGTGTCCTTCATCTCTTCTTAAGCTTCTTATTCTCAACTTAAGGAATAAATTATATATTCATTTCAATTACAATACAAACCTATTATAACAAATGTCAATCTATAATTTACCTCAAACCACGAATAAACATAAATGCTTTTATTAGTATTTTCAATTGTCTACAAGGTCATCAATAAACTCACAGCTCCACATCAACAAAATACGTGATCATCACTCATTTGCCATTTATTTTGACCTATTTCTATTAATATTAATGAATCCTTAATTGCCATCCTGTTTTAAATAACTTAAATTGATAAACAAATTAGATTAACAACATATCGTTAATTGCCAATGATAACAAAATGCCATAATCAAGATTATAATACCAATAATAAGTAAGACCCTTATTAGTACTATAATGGCAATAATGAGTAAAGTCTCCTAATTAACACTACCAAATCTCAAATTGTAATACACACAACTAATATATGCCAATACAAGATATCCTTTAATCATCAAATAGGAGTAAAAAGACTCAATTTAACATTTTACCATTGAAAAGTATCATAAACTTCAATTTCATAATGCCGATTTCCTATAGCATAACATGAAAATTTGCTTAATTGTAATAAACAATAACGTATTCTTACCTATTTTGAACTCCTAGAGGTTGAATCAATGGCGGTATTTGATTTCACACAAAAAAGTGACATTCCATCAATATAAATATAAAGAGTATGTTTTCCTCAATATGAAGATAATGTGAGATTTCCCAAATAAAATATTTGTATGATAAATATAAAGTTCAAAACTACATTTATAGTCATATAATTATTTTAATAAATAAATAAACTTGTGTATGAGGCTAGACCATGTGCTATTCACTGTAGATAAAGGCCTTAAAGTAGAAAAAGTAAAAATTTAGGGGCTTGTTTAATGAAATAGAAGCTTAAAAAAAAGATCAAATGTTTTAAACCTCAATGTTTAGGAGAATTAAAGAACTTTGTCTCTTGTTTTTCTAAAATTTATAAGTAGAAGTACTTATTATCCATCCGTTTTTATTAGATGGAAAATAATGTTTATGTATTAATATTCAAAAGCATCCGCATTAACAATTTGGTTCCTTTTAACAATTGGGCCCGTCGTTAAACTCTCTCAATGGGCCGCTTCTTTTTACCCATCGCTACCCATAACACGACCCATAGCAATATTAATATAATATACCAAAAACAAAAGGGTTCAAAGCGAAGAAGTTATTGCCTCGTATTCCAAATGGCTTCAAGGAATCCCTAGGTTTTCCTAAAATTGAAGAACATCGGCTCGGCTGGGTGGAGCAAATTCAGTTCAGATCCCTTCTTTTTGTACTTTTGTATTTGTACGTCTACGCTATTCTGTTATATATCGGCTGGGTGGAGCAAATTCAGTTCAGATCCCTTCTTTTGATACTTTTGTATTTGTACTTCTACGCTATTCTGTTGTATGTTCTTTATCTGATTTCTCTTTGTTGTTGTTTTAGGAACTGAATTTTGTTGGGTAAATTAAAAATCTTCGATGGAGATACAGACGAGTGGGAAAGCGATAGATTCGCTATTGGAGAAGGTGCTGTGTATGAATATTCTGTCTTCGGACTACTTTAAGGAGCTTTACCGGTTGAAGACGTACCATGAAGTGATTGACGAAATCTACAACCAGGTCGACCACGTTGAGCCTTGGATGACTGGAAATTGTCGCGGTCCTTCTACTGCTTTCTGTCTTCTATACAAGTTCTTCACCATGAAGCTCACTGTCAAGCAAATGCACGGCCTTTTAAAGCACACCGACTCTCCTTATATTCGAGCAGTAATTTTTCCCTTTTTCTTTTTTTCTTTTTGTCGAAGTAACTCTTTGCGTATCTTTCTAATTTCCCTCATTCTTCTAGCAGATTGGATTCCTGTATTTAAGATATGCTGGTGATCCGAAGACTTTATGGAATTGGTATGAACCATACATTAATGATGATGAGGTATGTTATGATGAGCTTTTCAGAGTGTTGAGCTTGTAAATGTCAACAGCCTCCTATCGAATCACATTTGTCTGCCAACTACATGCTTTAGTTGTGCGGGATTCTACAGTTATGAAATATCTAGGTTATTAGTGTTTGTTTATCAGTTTAAAGACAAGCTTGATTAATCCTATGGATTAAATTTAATCATTGTGTTTTGAAACTGCTGAAATTGATTAAATTCTACGCTGCCCCATGAAATGAATTGTGTTCAATGTTCTAGTTGTTGGAATTTTCCTATTCATTTCTATATATCTTTTCAACCTGTTTTGAGGTTTGTAGCTCAGTTATATTTTCTCATACATATGATTTGTGCAAACAGAGGGTAGATTTTGTTGAAGAAATGCTGTCCTTTCTATGATTCCAAGAGAGAACAATTTCAGTTCTGCACAGACCCTATCTTCCTTGTCTGAGTGTTCATTAGCTAGTCAATATGCAATAGGGCTTGAGGGAGTGCTTTCACACAAATTTCCTTACTTATACTTTGTATTCCATTACGTTTAAGAGGGAAAAGTTGTAGAATATATAAATATGTTTTCCTCATATGCTGATGAGCTGCATTCTTTACCTCAGCTGGGAATTCAGTGATGTACTGAACAAGAAGCTGGTGGACTGGCTTATGATATTATAACTTGCCATTTAAATGCTTGAAGTATTATTAGATTTTGATGCAATTCAATGGGAAGCTGAAGCCTTGATCATTTATTGATGAACAACTTTCTGATAGTCCTTTTCTGTCTACTTAGCTTCAAAATTTTAGTTGTTATTTTTCGGCATTTTCTTTGCAGATTTCTAAATTTGGAGTACTGATTTCATGACTTCTGGATAATGTGTTTCTGCATAGCTTTTTGAAAATGCAGGACTGTGTCAACCCAATTGGAGTGGTGTCGTGATCCTTAGTGAACCTGACATTGATAGCTGCCTAATTATTGCTATCTCCCTCATTGATCATTGTATTTACCCGTAACCACTGGTCATTCTATAATAATTCCCTGTTTTAGTAATTGTTGTTTGGTCTTGGATAGTCCTTGTCTAAACTAAACTTACCAGAATTAGGTATCCTCTCATACATGTGTGCTTATCATTATTATTTAGACAATGTTGTCTAGTTTTCTTTTCTTTCTTTTGCTTTACCTGACCTATTTATATCAATGCTGTTGCAGGAGTTCTCTCCAGGATCAAGTGGACGAATGACTACAATGGGTGTGTATGTACGTGATTTGCTTCTTGGGCAGGTCAGGTGCAGTAAATTTCTAATTCTTTTGACTTCTTACTGTTTATCTTTAAAGAAAAAGAATCATACTGTTGCCTTTTTTTTTCAGTACTATTTTGATACCTTATTCCCTCGCATTCCTGTACCTGTAATGCGGCAAATTGTGTCTAATTTGGAGAAGATGAAGCTCCCCACCAAAATATCTGGTGCCACAGGAGAATCTGTTCGTCATGGATCTGATGATACTGCACGTAGACCCCCATCTGTTAAGGCTGCACTTTCAGTCTCTTTTGGTCAGCGTGCTCCACATCGAGCATCAACAAGAGACTCATCACCTGTTCGTCGAACACTACCACAACCTTCTTATGATAGGGCCAGTGATGAACCACGAAGATCTCCCAGCAGTCGCCGAAGCCAGAGTCGTGAATATTCTGATAAAGATCATTCAGATAGGGATAGGGACGCAGACCGGGAAAGAGATAGAGATCGTGATAGAGATAAAGATTGGGAACGTAGACGGGGCCAGGATCGCAATCAAGATCGTGAACGCAACCGGGATTTGGACCGATTGCGAGACAGGGACAGGGAAAGGGACAGGGAGAGGGAGAGGGAGAGGGAGAGGGAATGGGAGAGGGAAAGACACCGTAGGCATGATAGTGATAGGAGGTCCAGGCATTCTGAACGAGAAAGCAGAAGAGATTATGAAAGAAGTAGCCGTGATGGTAATAGGCATTACGAAGAAAGGTCTCATAGAAGCCGTAGCCGGAGTAGGAGCAGAAGTCAGAGCTTGCAAGCTGGTGGTACATTTGATCCCCAGTCTGGTCCTAGGAATGGTAACAAAGAGAAGGCATCTGCTTCCAGCAATTTGGCAAAACTGAGGGATCTTTATGGTGACATAAATGATCAGAAAGGAGATTTGAGCCTGGATAGGGTTAGACGGCGGGATAATAGTGGTGAAGAGGTTATTAGACTTGGTGGTTCTACATGGAAATAGTTCAAAGAGGTTTCTGTAAAAGTCCCCCGTCAGGTCAGAAGCATGACTTGATCTCCAGGCATGCATACTTTGTCGATGCATGACATGACGGCACTTCTAGGAGCCTCTTGTTGTCTCCATTTGTAGACGCTGCAGCTTAGTGTTCATTGACGATGTCTCTGTATCAGTCCATAGTAGAAAATGTTCCCATGTTGACCTCAAAGACCTTTTTCGTACCAAATGGGTACTGAATTGTTTTTGATGAATTCTAGAGCATGTTAGGTTATTAACTGGTAAGATGCAAGTGATTAGTTCGTACTATCAAATATTAATTTGGTTTGCCTGTTATGATCTCAATGCCATGTTCAACTAGAGAAAGGCAACAAACGGAAGCCCCTTTACGGGGGTATACTCGATACTAAAGTATATGGAGAAACATCCAGATTCGATAACGTTGACCGACTGATTTCATATCAAATTCACAACATTATGGTTGCCTGTGCATCTGCATTTGTAGGGCTCTGGGAATTCGTAATTTACTGGACGAGGTTGAAAGTGCTTGGTACAAAACATGGAAGTAGCACCTTCCATAACACGTTGAGTTACGTTGGGACTGTTATGTCTCCAAATTCCTTGCACTGTTGAAAAGTAGTTGGATTGTGTAACTGAGTCTTTTATTTTTATCCACTTTGAATTTTATTACTTTTTGAAAATTTAAAATCTTTTTATTTTTATTATAAAAATAAAAAGATTTTAAATTTTCAAAAAGTAATATAATTCAAATTACAGGTGTCGTATAAAGGACGTGTGACATACCTAGCATTGTGGGGTTTATCTACATAATGAGTAAGGTCTGACGATAATGGCACATCTCCTATTCATACGTTGTGCTGTTTTATCAGGTTTGAGCATCATGTTCTTACTAGGATGTTTCAATTTTGTGTCACTTAATCTTGTCTATATATTTGTGTGGATTTTATATAAACATTTGAATGAGATTTAATGAAACAGAGTAAAAATTGATTAATCAGAACAGAAGATTTGATTACGTTTTATGAAGGCTATATGATTATAGAAATTCTAAACTATTGTATTTCACTCCTTTTTGATCAATAGATAAATACAAGTATATATAGAATAGAGGAGGCTATTCTAGAAAACTAATATCTTTACATAATATCATAATATCTGTACATAATATCATATCTGATTTCTTAACTATTTAGGAGTTAATAATATCGAAGAAATATCCAACTGGATGTTTCTCAACACTTATCCTCAAGCTGGCTTGTATATGTCATCCATAGCTAACTTGGTAGTTAGAACATTGAACTGCCTCTTATGTAGTCCCTTTGTAAGAATGTCAGCTACCTATTGTAATGTTGGAATATAGGGAACACAAATTCATCCTTATTTAATCTTCTCCTTGATGAAGTGCTTGTCAACCTCAACATGTTTTGTTCTATCATGAAGAATAAGGTTGTGAGCAATTGAAACTGCAACTTTATTGTCACAATACACCTTCATAGGAACTGAAATAGGAATATATAGTTTCTCCAGTACCCTTTTAATCCATAGGACTTCACAAATTCCATATTCCATTGCACAAAACTCAGCTTCGACATTGCTTATTGAAACAACACTTTGTTTCTTACTCCTCCAAGTTACCAAGTTACCACCAACAAATGAGCAATAACCTGAAATTGATCTTCTATCGGTAGCATTCCCTGCCTAATCAACATCATTGTAGACTTCTACTTGAAGGTTGTTCTGCTTATGAAACATTAAACATTGCCCAGGAGTTCCTTTTAGATGTCTTAGTATCCTGTATACAACATCTGGATGTTTTTGGCCTGGTGAGTGCATAAATTGACTCACTAAGCTCACGACAAAGGCTATATCAGGTCGGGTGTGTGATAGGTATATTAATCTCCCAACCAGTTAATGGTATTTCTCTTTATTAATAATGTTTTCAGGTTGAACTAGTTTGAAATTTACACTAGACTCAACAGGAGTATCAGTTGCCTTACATCCTAGTAATCCGGTCTCATTCAATAGGTCCAGAATATATTTCCGTTGGTTCACAAATACCTCATCCTTAAATCTAGCAAATTCCAATCCGAGGAAGTATTTTAGAGGTTTAAGATCTTTAATCTCAAATTCTTTGGCTAATCTCTTCTTCAACTCTACTATTTCGGATACATCATCTCCTGTTATGATAATGTCATCTCCATAAACAATAAGAATTGATTGCATAACTACCTTGGACCGCTTGTAGAACAATCTATGATTAGCTTGGCTTTGACAATAGTTGTAGCTCTTCACATCCCTTTCAAACCCGTCAAACCATGCTCTAGGGGAATATTTTAGTCCATATAATGAATTCCTTAACTTGCATACCTTATTTCTCCCATAGGTATCCTCAAAACTTGGGGTAAGCTCATAAAGACTTCTTCTTCTAGGTCTCCATTAAAAGATGCATTTTTTTACATCTAGTTGATTCCACTCATAATTTACAGCCAAGGATAGCAAAATTTTTGGTAGTCAATACTATAGGTTTGAGTAAATCCCTTAGCAACTAATCTTGCCTTCAACCTTTCCACACTACCATCAACCTTAGACTTAATAGTGAAAAGCTATTTGTAACCTACCAAAATTTTATCTCTAGGAGAGTTCACAAGTTTTATTCTTCTTAAGAGCATTTAATTCTTCCATAATAGCTGATCTCCAATCTAAATCTTGAGGTGCTTCCTGAATGTTTCTTGGCACAATCAAATTAGTGGTTTTAGATATAAATAATTTATATGTGTGTGATAGTTTTCCATAAAATAGGTACTTTGATATGGGATGATTGGTGCAAGTCCGTTTCCCCTTTCTAAATGTTATGGGTAGATAATTATCAGCAGAAAGATCAGTATGAATATCACTTGTAATTTGTGGGTCAGTAGGTATAGGTTGATCATTACTAGACATAATAAGGGGTAAAGTAGCATAAGGTTACCTGAATTGTTCCCAGGTTCCTTCTCCGAGGGATTTGAGAGGCTGTGCATTGTAGGTTGTTCTCTACTTCTCAATTGAGTCTTCCTCTTAGTATAAACACGAAGCTCAGCATTCCGTTCCTTAGGAACGGACAGTTGTATTTCTCCCCTTGTGGATGAATCGGGATTTCCTGGCATGGACAGATTAAAAGTAGTATCTTTGGCTTCATTATTAGAAATTATATTGTGATCAATAATGACCGTGGGTAGGGGATGAAGAGGATGACCCAAAGTTTTTCTTCTTCATTAGAGTTCTCCCCTTGAAGAATTTTTTTTAATGATTTAGGAATGTGACATCTATGGAGACAACAATTTTTTGAGTTAAAGGATTGTATCATTTATAACCTCGTTGACTAGGAACATACCTAATAAAGACATATTTTTCAGCTCTTGGATCTAGTTTGGAGTTTCCCTATTTGAGTTGTGGATATATGCAGTACACCCAAATACTCGAAGAGGAGGAGTAGAGTAAAGTCTATTTTCAGGAAAACATTGTTTAAAAATATCTAAGGGTGTTGAATGATGCAAAACACGGACAGGTATTCAGTTAATTAAGTATGATGCAGTTAAAATAGCCTCACCCCAAAGGTATCTTGGCACATTCATTGTAAACATAATGGACCGACCGACTTCTAGTAAATGTTTATTTTTCCTCTCGGTGATACCATTTTGTTGAGGAGTATTAACATATGTAGATTGGTGAACAATGCCTTTAGACTTAAGAAATTTCCCAAGGACTTCATTAAAGTACTCGGTACCATTGTCAGAGTGAAGTATACCAATGCATGTGTGAAATTGAGTTTCAACCATGGTAAGGAAGTTTTGAAAGATTTGAGCAACTTCAGATTTTTCACTTATTAAATAGACCCAACATAACCGAGTATGATCATCAATAAAAGTTACAAAGCATTTTTTTCCAGTAAAAGTTTTAACACGGGATGGACCCCAAATGTCACTATAAATTAAGTAAAATGGTTTGGATGGTTGATATGGTTTTGTAGGGTAAGAAATCTTATGACTTTTGGATAAAATGCACTGGTCACAATGAAGTTTTGAACAATCCACTAACTTAAACAAATAAGGTGAAAGGCTTTTTAGGTAAGAGAAATTAGGATGTCCTAATCTATTATGCCAAAGCAAAATATGATCTTTAGCACGGGTAGAACGAATACTACTTAAGGCAAGAGCTTCTTTATTCTTCAAGTTATCATCAATTAAGTAGTAGAAACCATCTATCAACTTAGCACTGCCAATCATCTTCTTCGAAATCAGTTCCTGAAAAACACAATATGAGTAAAAAAAGTAATGTTACAATTAGAGTCATGGGTTAGTTTGCTTATGGACAACAAATTACAAGCTAGTTTTGGAACATGTAGGACATATTTAAGGTAGATATTTGAGGATAAAGTTACTGAACCTTTACCAGCTACAACAGAAAATGATCCATCAACTATACGAATTTTTTCATGACTAGAACAAGGATCATAAGTATGAAATAAATTAAAAGAACTAGTCATATGGTTAGATGCTCTTAAATCAATAATCCAAAGAGTGGAATTATATGGAAAGGAACATGCTCCACAGAGGCATTAGGAGCATTTGGGGATTCAGTTTTGGGTTTCAGAAGCTTCATAATATAGTTAATATGCTCTTATGAGAATTGTCCAGCATCCACCTCATACGCTGATGGGATTTTGCGTGATTCATAGTGAGTTGAATCACTAGAGGAAGTTTTATTAAATTTCCCTTCATGTGATCCCTTCCAATTTATTGGCTTTCCATGGAGTTTCCAGCTAGTTTCACGAGTATGCCGTGCTGTACTGCAATAGTCACATCAAACCCGTGACTTTTCCTTAGTCTTCCTATTACGACCAGTATTATTCCTAGCAACTAGTGCTGTGTTTTCAATAGTAGACGTAGGATTTCGTTTGCTAAGCATCACAAACCATCTGCTTTCTTCACATCAAACTTCTGCAAAGACTTCTCCAATGATAAGAAGTGGTTGTCTTCCAATAATCCTTCCTCTAACCTTATCAAACTCAACATTAAGTCCAATTAAGAACTTAAAAATTCGGTTATCCTCTATTGTTTTTCGAAAATAGTTATAGTCATCAGGTGATTTCCATTCATAGTCATTAGACAAGTCTAAATCTTGCCACAAACGTTTCATAGAATTAAAGTACTTAGTAACACTATCCTTACCTTGGTGGATCTCACCCAATTTAAGAGTTAGTTCATACATTTGGGACTAGTTTCCCAAATCAAACTACATCTGATTCGCGCTGTCCTATAGCTCTTTAGCTGTGTGGTAACACATATAGTTGGAGCTAATATCTTCCTCCATAGAATTTACTGGCTATGTCATCACCATAGAATTTTTAGCATCCCATATTCTGTGTGTAGGATCATCCGCTGTAGGTTCCTTTTTTTCACCAGTCAAATATCCAATCTTGCCTCTCCCACGGATGTACATTCTCACTGCTTGGGACCAGGAAAGAAAGTTCTCTCCATTCAATCGTATAGTAATGATCTGAATGGAATGAGAATTTGAGGTAGTATTATGTGGAGGAGGTGTTTGAACTGGGTTAGAGGATTCACCAATGTCAGACATGTTTGACATAGATTGGCAGGATTAGAAACAATATGTGGCAGCTAGGGCTTTGTTTAATGTTCCGGTATGACTCTGATACCATATAGAAATTCTAAACTTTTGTATTTCACACCTTTTTCATCAGTGCATAGATACAAGTATATATGGAAATAGAGGAGGCTATTCTAGAAAACTAATATCTGTTCCCTAACTATTTAGGAGTTAATAATATCAGGGAAATATCCAGTTGGATATTTCCCAACGATGATAGTTAGAGAATTGACAAGTAATTATTCACATCATAATAAGTATATTTGATATTGTAGGTTCTAAGACGGACTATTTGATGTTAAGAAGATCTAATTAAAAATTTATTAATAAAAATAAGATTCAATTGAAAAGATATTCACTCTGGTTTAATACTCAAATTCTTGTCTTTTAGCATAATTTCAAGGTCAAAGCCATACTAACAGAAAAAAAGTTTCGAATAAACTTTAATTATAATTCGACACATCAAAAGAAGTTTTGGGGGGTAGAAGTAAACTAGATGACAATATTTAGCTTCTTGCAAGTGACCTTATATGTTAAACAATGTATTAGACTTGCAAGTGTTTATATGATTCTTGCTCTTTTTAAATGATTTTTAGTCATTATAATTTGCTTCAATCAATTATAGTGGCTCATATGTTTTAACTCAATCCTTATATATAAGAGACTAATTGAAAAATTCAATTTGGAGTTTGATTTGTTTATATTTTTATTTTAAATATTGTAGATAAAATGCTTACACTTTATTAGGACTAACATAAGTTAAGATAAAAAATTGAGAAATTAGTTGTAATCAAATAGAAAAATAAATTTTTATAATTTTTCGATCGAATTTCTCTAATTGAATAATTTGAAAAACATGTGTTATGGATAAAAGAATTAAATCTTGTTTGGCTTGGATTCTTACTTTTTTTTTAATTGTAACTATTAATGTGTTAAGTCTCTAATTGAATTAACAAAATATAGAAAAAGAACTTAAAAACAATTTGATAGGAAAAGACATGATTGCTAACTCCTTTATGTCTTTTTCCTATTTATAAAAAGATCACTAAGATTTTTTCTTATTAAAATTAAATTTCTTAGTTATAGACTTTAATTCTAAGTTTAATTTAATTTTAATAAAAATTAATTATTTCATATTTGATACTTGAAGCTTATTAAATTTAACAATTAAGTTTAACATAATTTAAATTAAAATTTCTCTTTTAAATTGCTTTTATGTGTGACCTATTAAGTTTTTAATATATTGACAATGTTTATAAATTATAATTATTTTATAATTAGAATCAAATAAGTTAAAAATTTTAATTTATATTTATTTCTCCAATTAAATAATTTATAAAAATAGATTAAGACTAATGTCTAGTAATATCTTATGACCATCCAAATATTATGAATTTCAAAGTAGTTTGACTCAACTTATCTATACATGGTTATAATGTATAATTTAATTTTTTAATTCAATGTTTTAATTGAAGATAGAGTATGAAATTAATTTCTACTCTATTTAAATCCAATCATGCTTGTTTTTTCTAATTATTAACTAACATATAATTGATATTTGAAAATGCCTTTTCAAATCTTAATTTCGTCTAACTAGACAATTCCTTAAATTATTACTATTTAAGAATAGTGAAATATTTTTCCTAATTACTTTAGAATGACGAACTTTTTATTAGCTTATCCAATTATCTCTATTTAGTTCATACTAAATCCAAGCATTATTGTTTAAACTATCTTAAATAGAAAATGCCATAAGTAGCATAAAAATTTAGTAATTCTCACACGTGATACTTTGGTAATCTCAAGTAAAAGGATTAATTTTAAAATGATCATAATGAGGAAAATCACAAACACATAAGCAATATTTCATCTAGGATCACTATAAATGGGTTAGTTTAATGAACTTATTCTCTAATAAGCAGATATACATTTGTTTAAATATTTATGTACTGTGATTTATAAGATCAATTACTTTCTTCGTAAAAAAGACATATAATACGCTCATCATAACTCTAATTGCATATTTATTATTTTAGGAAATATAACTTTAATATTAAAGCGTGAAATATAATTGATGAAATATAAAAGGACAAAGAGTGCCTTTATTAAATAAAATAATAATTTCATACGTTAAATTGCAACCAACATATTGGCTGTAAGGGCTTAAACTAATAACCTCCCACTAGTACTAGAAATAATCGTCTATATGTGTACTACTATATTCATCCATATATCGATTATGTCTCTTTTGAGACAACAATTTAGTAAGGGGATCTACAATATTCTCTTTAGTAGGAACTTGTTCTAACGTAATGTCTTTCCACTCTACTATCTCCTTAATCAAGTGAATCTTTTTTAGTACACTATTAGACTGTTAAGGGAACCTTGGTTCCTTTCCCTATGCAATAGCGTCATTATTGTCATGGATATAACACTATTAACTTAACAGTACTAGGAACCACTCCAAGTTTGGTGATGAGCTTCTAAATTTAAAATGCTTCTTTTACTACCTTTAACATAGAAGTACACTCTGCTTCAGTTATAAAACCTATAATAGATGGTTATTTGAAACTTTTTCATCTTACCACACCACCATTCAGAGTAAATATATAAACTGACTATCACCTACTATCATTAGAATAATATTAACAACTAGCATTCGAATACCCCTAAATTTTTAGTTTAGGTCCTCTATAGCCTAATAAAACATCTTTAGTTCTTATTAAGTACTTTGAAATATTTTTCATAACTATCTAATTACCATCACCAGGATTATTGATTGGGTGTTGATGTGTGTAAGTTTTAATAATACCCTCGATAATCCGCAAGCATATAGTTTGTTAGCGTATTACCTAAGGTGTAGATCTCACAAGGAAAGATAATCTAATCCTAAAATCTAAGGCCATAACAAATAATAGAAATTTAAAATATAACGAAACTAAAATTAGAATTCAATTCAATCAATCAAATTAAGAATCGAACATGACAATATTAATTATTCAATAGTTGCAACACACACCTAAGAATCAACCTAAGGCAATTACCAAATAAGAGAAAGGGAATTTTACCTATCCTTAACGCTAACCGAATTACCATTAACCTAAATGATGCTTGGTAATTATAAAACCTAAATGATGCTTGATTACTCCCTCTCGAGTGATAACCATTAACCTAAATCATAAACCCTAATCAGAGTATGAAAGTTGTAGCCTCTTAGTTAACAACCTATCCAAAACCTAATTAGTTTTGAAATTTTGTAATAAACTATCGAAACCCTATGAAAGATCTCTCTTCGCACAATTTATCGATTTGATTTAATTCTTGTTCTATTAAATCACCTAACTCTTGTTAGCCTAATTTAATTATTTCTCATTTGATTCACCCTCTCAATTTATTATCAAATTATGTAATTGTAGAATTAAATCACAATAAATCTAATAAAATATAAACAATCAGATTTCATTAATTCAAAGATAAAACTCCGAAGGTGAGTTTAGAACATCTTCAACATTCAAAAATCCTATCATCAACTATTATTCCAATTCTATACAATAATGAAACTAAAAATAAACAGGAAATACGATCTGAACGGATGATGGGAGGCAACAACGTCGCGAAACTCCTGATTTGGGAAGTACATTGAATCAACTTCTTCTCCTCTTCTCTCTTCCTTCTCTTTCTCGATCTCTCGATGAATTCTCTCTAGAGTTTCTCAAAAGTGGATGATGCAAAATCTTCCTCTGCCTCTTTGTCTTGTTCTTTAAATATCATTTGTGTTCTAACCAACCCTAGTGTTTTTTTGGGATCCAAAAGGTTTGAAAACCCCTTGAAACTTAACATTTTTTAGTGTTTGTGCATCTGCCCGATGTAGGCCACAATTTTCGGCCACATCCGAGTCTTCTGTCACAATCATGGCATACAGGCCACAATCGTGTGTAATAGTCAGTTTCCAAAACTACTGAGAGTTAGAGTGTTAGATTACTTAATCACACGAATTACATCATATTAGAATGAATTTAGTGCCTTTAGGATATGATTTTTTGATTTCATTCACATGCATAATATAAGCATACATACATCAATTTTGATTTAGAAAAATTGATCTCAATTGACTTGTTTTGGGGTATGAAAGTTTCAAAATAATTGTGACATGATAGTGCATTTCTAATATCTTGTATTTTGATTTACCAATAAAAAGAATTGGTGGATTACAATTAGTAATTTGGAGTTAATTATTACAATTGGAAGATTGATGGATTAAAATATACATTTAGACTAAGAAAAATTTCAAGTGGCAAGATAAGTTGTCATGTGAAAATTAGGATAACTAAGACTGTAAAATGAGTGACATATGACAGTAGACTTGAGTGACAAATGGTAGAGGAACTAAGAATTGAGTGACAAACGGTAGAGGAACGAAGGGACATTTGGCAGTATAAAGAGTGGACATGTAGCTGGCTTAGAAACTTGATAAGTGTCTTTAAACTCATCTTACACCTACATCATATGACATAGACACTTGTAGAATCATATTCATTGTATTCTACCGTAACTCTCTCCTTCTTCTCCCTCTCACTGCCAAAACTCCCTCCTTGCTCACATCTTGAGTTTCTGCTCTAAATTCTATTCATTACCACCTCAAAACCTTTTTCAATTTCTTCAAAAAGATAGCTATATGCTATTGTCTTCTTCTTGTCTCTGCTAAAACTCATGCTATTCCCTCATTGTTCCTGAGATGATCTTGCACACATATGAGGCAAAGTAGGCTTGGTATATTGAGGTGGAATTTGAGTTGAACAATTAAGTGAAATATTGATCGTTGTGGCATGTATTAGTGGAAATTATGATGAGTGATTAGGGATAAATTGAACGAGGTCTTGGTGTTGACATTGTGCTGGAAAATGATGAATGAAAGGAGTACTTTCTGTTCTATTTTTAGATGCATGACAATACTAATTTATGGGCTGTTATATGGAGGATTTAAGTTGGGATTTGAAGTATAATCGAAGATGAATTCATGCTAGAGATAAGTGTTACTGAAGTGTTTTCAAACATAGAAAAGTTAGGACTGCATGTATGATGGTATAAAATGAATGGTAATAAAACAAATGAGCATATTTTTATGAGATTTAATGTAATCAATATGAAAGCTAGACTAGTATGAAATGAAGTAGCTTTAAAGGACATGAATTTTGGAAAAATTCAAGTGGTAGTGATGTCTCTAAGTACATGAAATTTGTGTAGAATTGAGGTAAGAAAAGAAAGACAGTGCACGATCGCGACCCTCAGTGCATGATCATAGCCTGTTGCACAAGTTTCTATCACAATCATAGTAAGGTCCCCCACAATCGTGGGCCTAGTTCTAGGATGTTAATTTCAGCCTTGTGTGCACATGTTGAACCAGTTGACGAAAAGTCACTTAAATTGGTGTATTTAGACTTGATTAAGGCTTAAAATAAGCCTAGGTTGTTGCTTGATTGATTGGTTAATAGCTTAATAAGTTTAGGTTGTTAATTGATGTCATAACTTAAAAAATGTACTGTTTTGGTGTCAATTAACCAAATAATGAAATTATGATGTGAATAAGGAATAAAGATGTTCTTATGAATGCAAACATAATCTTAAGGATATGAGCAATGTGTATTAGGCATGAATGAATGAGCATTAAAGAACATGAGGTAATTATGAATAAGAATGAGGTAATTGTATGATTATATATTTCTAGAAAAGTTTGGTGAATGTATGATTGATGAATTTGGAGTAAATCAAGCTTACTTAAGGTATAAACATGATTGCATACTAGTTGTATACAAGCTACAATGTTTGAATATTCAAAATATTTGTATAAGAGTATATACCCGGCAAGTTAATTAAGCATGCATTGAAACATCACATATATATATATATGCATAGTTATATATTCATATGATTAAACAAATTAATGATTTGTGAACTATGTGTGTATGTATTACATGACGATAGACATGCAAGGTGATCGTCAACATCCGAACATTATTGGAACATCTAGGCAATAGCTTTTCTGGAGCATACTGTGAGTCAACTTAGATGTGCAAACTCATTTATATGTGCTTTTATATGAATTGTATGTTTAATATGGAACGTGTGTACAACTGATTTATAAATGCCAGACTTAGATCCGAGGAGTTTCATATATATGGCACGAGTACAAAGAGATGAAAGGAAATGAAAACATAGCATATGAAATGATGCATCTCATCACATTGAATTGCATGATGAGACAAAGGAGTTATGACCAGAGTGACCGATGTGTAGAAAAGAGCTTTGAGCTCAGGATTATGAAAAAGACCCTTAGGCTCAGATAATATGGGCTCGGTATCTATAATGGATATAAGCTAGAAATGATCTCGGTGTCCACAACGAATATGGGACAATAAATTGGGTTGATAGGCTCTCGGTCATAACAAAACAAAAATGAAAATGGAAACACATATGCATTTGCATATACATCACATGTATCAAATGATTGAATTGAAATGAATTATTGAACTGTTTTGAATTAGTGAATTACAGTTAAAGTTAATGGAGTATGTGTTGTGGTATGCAATACTAGCTTACATGATATGCTTGTGGAAGTATGATAAACATTGATATACTTATTTTTATGATCTAACTTAAGTAAATACATCGATGATGGTTCACTCATTGAGTTCACAAACTTATCAAAATTACAACGTTGTTTTTCAGGTTTAAGGGAGTTCTAGCTACTAAGGTGATATAATAGAAGTCTACTACTTGCATTTTGGGGGACGAGAATGGCTCAAAGGTTTGATCAGCTGAATCTGAGGAGTCTAGTTAAAGTCTTGCATATTGGCATCCCATTTCATGTTATATATTTGGTGCTAAGATTGAACTAAAAAAACATGTTGTGTAATGTATATATGGATTCTGAATTATAATGACACATGTGACTTTTATGCTAGTAAATGAAATAGGAAGAAATGAACATTTAGAATGCTTATGATATGTTTGATGCCTTTAATGAGTTAATTTGATTGTCCCAATGTACCATTTTTATAGAGTATGTTCTCAAATATCCTCTGGTATGATCGAGCTTATGTTATGTTACATTGTGGGCTATTTCCTGGGCTTCTGTCATAATTGTGGCCACGATTATGGCCTAGTATGCCACGATCATAGGTTGTTGTTTCAGCCTGAATGTCTTCGAAACTTCTCTGTTCTTCGATTTTAACCTTAAAACACTAACAAACACTTCAAGGTACCTCAAAAATATAATATTTAAACTCAAAGACTTGTACTAACCCATAAAACATTTAAAACATAAATAATTAACAAACTAACACAATTCTAACCTAAAAACATATAAATGATTGAATTAACAAGTAAATACATATCAAACTAAGCCTAAAATATGATGCAATTTACACTTATCAACATCCCCACACTTAAATGTTTGCTTGTCCTCAAGCAAACAAAACAACAAACACACAAATCACAAAGCCCATAATGTAATAATGAGATAATGACTTCAACTTCATGAAATAAAGTTAACTTTAAACACAATCATTCAAGTTATTTCAAATCATTAACATGCAAAATCTACATCTAGGGGTTCTGGACTAAACATACATAGTAATCAAAACCCAAATGTCAAGTTACTCATCCTTTTCAATTGTATACACACATTAATAATTCTTTGGTTATTCAAACTCTATAAGTACTCCTAAGTACATTTTCATGAAAAGTCAAGCTATTTGCAAGTTCGGTAGGTTTTATTAGGAAACATATTTTTAATTATTTTTAAATTTATTTAATATTTTGTAGACATAGATCTAATATTTTACTTGGAGGCAAACATTGGTGATGAATGTTGATCTGGTTACTAGACTAAATCATGTTTTTATTGAGCTACTTAGTTGAAATATCATTATAGCCTTTTGACATGGAGGCACACATTTGTGATACGTGTCGATCCAGTTAATTAGATACATCATGTTCTCAATTGGCTACTAGCTCTATTCATAACCCGAAGGTTAGCAGAATAGTTATTTATTTAAAATTAATCAATATTTTTTTATTACCTGCCTTGTTACTTTAGCTACTTGTTTTCATGAAAAAATTACTAGGAGAGCTACTTTAGTCAAAAGACCTAAAATTATGAATGAATGTGACAATTTAGAGGGTTACAAACTCACACTAAATCCTAATTAACTTGTATATTTAGCCAAAGAACCTAATTCACTAATTTTTGTGAGCTAATGACTCTTCACAACTTGATAGACTATGTTCAAAATTAAATCAATTTCAATCCATCTAAACCATTGACACATTGACACAATTCATAAAATGCAACCTAACAAACTATCATACAATTTGCAAAATTCACATTCAAAGCAAAACATATAACCCTCCCCACATTTGAACAATACATTGCCCTCAGTGGGAGAAGGGGCAAACAAACATGCATGGCAAGAAGAAACATAAATTAAAGTAAAAACAAAAATAAAATAAAGACTAAATTTAAAAATAAAAGGGTTAGAAATAAAGCCTCACAGTGATGAAGGCAGGGATGGTTTCGGAGGTGGCAGTTGGACTCTTTAAGCCTCAAAGTATGATGGATAGAACATATATCCCGGTTCTGACTTCGTTGTATTCCGACCATCTCCTTCATTCTTTTAGATTTCTCGGTAATTGTATCTGTAATTACCTTGGTGTTCGTAAAGACTATATCGAGCACTTTCTTTTAGCCTGGTTCATTTGTGTCTTCTTCCTCCTTAGACTCCTCGCTGGTCGAATCCTTTTCTTGTTGTTGCTGAGCAGTTGAACTCACTTGACTGGTCCTGATCTTGACGTGTGTCATGGCATTAATATCCTAAACTCCATATTATGGGCCTTTAGGATTTTAGCTCGCCATAAATGATGATGGTTCATGAATTCAGGATGGTAAACCTTGAATCCGTTGCACTCAACTCCATAGTAATCAGCTATGGCCAAAACCAAGTAACCCATTCCTAAGTTATTACTCCTTTTATGTTGAGTAGCAATAATTGCGTTAAAGATGTGGTTGGTTGTGCAAAACTGGGATGCTATGGTCCATGCACCATAATAGGAAAAGTTCTTTCGTCAAACACTTGTTGGTTTTTGTTTTGTAAAAACTAGCGTGACATATGAATTTGTGCAACAACAAATGTTTGTGGCTCTTGATGATGTTGTTGTGAGCATTCTTAGCGTCAAAATGCTCTAACCCAGTTAGTTCAGTCCAGTAAGGAGTGACATGGAAATCATAGTGCTGATCCATTACGGACGATTCGGGAAAACTACAAATTTCATACGAAGTCTCATAATTAAGCTTATAAGGTTATCCCTGTAGCCTAACCTTAGTTCCCTATGTTTATTGGATTCAAACTGAAGGGATGTGAAAAATTCTAAGGTAAGTTCTTTGTAAGCTGGATATTGAAATTGAATAAACTGTCCCCATTGAATTATCTTTGCTAAATTTTTGACCTTGTCTCTTAATTCTAGTCTATCTAAAGTCTCAAAATGAAAATACTTGGGAACCATAATTTGCTTATTGCAAAGAGAGTGAAAGCGGTTACCTTCCTTATTTGAGAAGATAGGGAAAGTTGCTCTGTAATCAATTGCCCTATTCCTTCACCCTCATCCCAAGACTTGGTTTCGTCCTAATGATTGGTTGCGCTTTTGCTAACTGTTTAATGTGTGACATATTGGCATTCAAGTAGGTAGAAGTTGGAAGACTGATTAGACAGAAGTGAGAGCGTTTGAAGATTCTAACTTAGAGAGATAAAGTTAAAATGAAAGTGAATGAAAAAATAAAGTGTGACATGAATATATAAGCGAAGGAAGGGTAAAATGGCAAAAATTAGTTGAAATTCGCATGGGCTGTTTTAGCCTACCATAGGCCACAATTGTGGCCTATAATTTTTCCACCAATTTATGATTTTTTTCTTCTTTGTTTCTTTTACATTTTTTTGAGATCACTTCTTAACTCTTTATAGCTTTTTCACCTCTCTTTTGTTTACTTCATCGATCATCTAATTCATGTTGAAGTCTTATGCCTTCCCAATTTTATTTGGAAATGAAATAACCTAACTACGGAATTTAAACTATCTAAAATCAAAGGAAATAACGTGGAATTAGCAATCTATAGGTTACCTCCCATGTAGTGCTTCTTTTAACGTCGGTAGCTTAACGCTCTTCTTATGCTTAACGTGGTTCAAATGAATAGTGCAATGTTAGTGTACTCATCGATCTTACTATTTGCACATGAGCTACCATGTCTTGGGTTCCACCTTGCTCTACTTCACCTTCCTTCTCTTTCTCCTCTGCCATCGTTTCTTTCTAAAAGCATTCCCAAGGTCCTCAACATCTTCCCATTTTCCTCGAGGTTCGGTTTCTTTGATTTTAACTGGAAGTTAGGGAGAACTATTATCTTTATTTAACACAGTAAATATTATTTGGTGCTCTCTGACCCTAATAGTTAGTTCACCCCATCAACATCAATTATGGAGTAGGCAGTAGCCAAAAATGGTCGTCCAAGGAATATAGGAGTTTCCACATCTTCTCCAATATCTAATATAAAGAAGCCTGTAGGGAAGGTAAAAACATCAATCTGCACTTGGACATCCTTAATAATCTCCTTCGGTCAATGAACTGTTCTGTTCTCCGTCTTCACTAGCATCTTTATGAGTTCTAACTCTTCTAATGCCAATTTTGACTAAAAGTATAGGACGTCATATTGATATTCGATCCCAAATCGGTGAATGCCCTATCTATTTTAACTCTATTAATACTGCAGGGAATGTAAAAATCCCTTGGGTCCTCTTTCTTCTATGCTATATTAAGGTTTTCTTCTGCTACGCACTTTTTAACCTTCTTCTTGTTCGATTCCTTTAGTGTTAGCCTCGTTTGTAGATGTTCTATTATGTCCTCAACCTTGTTTAATTTAACCTCTTTAGAATTCCTCATCGCCTTACTTGAAGCTGACTTCCACTGAGCTATAATAGGGTATAAAAATTCAAGTCAAGGTTCCTTAATTGGCCCGATTATAAGCTTACTTGTAAGGAATTCCATAATTACTTATCCTTCTCCCTTATCTCTGTCTTCTTTCGCATGTTTGAGTTTTTTTTCCTGGGTCTGAGTAATGGCCATGATCTATTCCTTTGGGTTATACTCGGTATTGCTTAGAAGGATTCCTGCATTCTGAATAGAAATTGCCTCCACTAGTTGACCTACTTGGACCTCCAGATTGTGTATTAATGAGGCATAGTTTTTAATGACTTGCACGAGAAGTTAGGGTGATTCTTCCACCCAGGGTGATTGTTCCCCCTGCTCTCCATTATTGAACTCCCATATAATTAACTTGCTTTGGATCGCTTTCCACATAGTTCACACTTTAGTTACATGGCTTTTTAACAAAGCTGAGGATGAAGCCTTCATATTGACGAGCTATCAAGTTAAGTTGTCAATTTTAGGTTGCATCTCCGTCATTTGATCAATAACTATACTTCGTTTTTGTTCTCAGAAACTAGTGGTTTGTCTACTCTGCTTGTTCTTCCATAGGCAGCTATTACTTGCCATCTCCTCTATAAACTCTTTTGCTTCATCTATCGTCTTTCTCATCAGTGATCCTCTTGAATCTACATCAATCGTGCCTCTCGTATGTGGGGTTACTCAATTATAGAATGTTTTCAACAAGAATTCTTTGGGTAAGTTATAGTGTGGCCATTTCCATTGCAAATCCTTGTATCTTTCCACGCTTCATAGATCGATTCCCCATCACTTTGCTAGAAGTTGGTAATCTCTTTGACAATCTTCGTGGTCTTAGTAAGGGGAAAATACTTGTCTAAAAAGACACGAACTAGTTTATCCCAAGTTGTGACATTGACTGGCTTGAGAGAATCATACCAGGCCTTTGCTCTATCTCTTAAGGTAAAAGGAAAGAGTCTAATTCTTACCGCATCCTCCAACATCTGATTGTACCGAAAGGTATCACAGATTTCAAGGAAGTTTACTATATGTGCGTTGGGATCTTCATTCATTAGTCTATAGAATTGCACGTTCTATTGAAGCATATTTAGGAAGGCTGGTTTAATTTCTAAAGAGGCTGCTTGTACAGGTGGTCTAGCTGCTCTTTGGTTAGCCGTATTGAACCTTGTTCTCATGAAATCTATGGTCCAAATCCCTAACAATAGGAATATCCTGTATAGTCTGCTCAGTTCAAGTATCAGTTACCTAGGCTAAGTAAGCCTCACATCCACCTCGAATCATTCTGAGAGCATTCATTAAGGAAATTAATCTAGCTGGTACTGCTTGACTAACACCTCGAAATATCACCTTGGTTGATTAGGAGATTCAATGATTACCTCCTTAGTATAGCAATTCATCACAACCCTGTGTGCAGTGAACCAGTCCATACCTAAGATAATATCTATCTCTCTCAATTACAAGACTATCATATTAGCTTTCAACTCAGTCTTATCAATTTGAATAATACACTTTTGACATACTTACCAAATTATTGTGGTACTGCCTATTGAGTACTCACTACTAAGCCACATTTTAACATCTCTCTCTCACAATGCAGTTTAGATGCTAGATGCGGTGTGATAAATGAATGAGTAGATCCTGGATCTAGCAATGCAAATGCCTCAAATTGAAAGACCTGTAACACACCTGCAATGATATCAGGGAAGTCCTGAACCTCCTATCTACTAATGGTATAGATCCTGTCCTAGGACTGCGATTGATTGCTTTGCACCTCAGTTTTGGAACTAGAACTTGCAGAACTTGTTCTACCTCTGCCTCTGTTTCTCTGTCCCACTCCACTAGCTCTACTCTGCTGGACAGTCATTTAAGTTACTCCTGACTGTACTCCAACAACAACAGGACAATCTCTTATCTGATGCTCGAAGGAGTAATAGAGACAAGCTCCTGATAGCTTCCAACATTCACCACCATGTCTCTTCCCACAGTGCTCAAAGTTAGGCATCTTTGGTGGTTGCCTATTATAAATCTGCCCTCCTGACACTTGACCTCTACTAGAATAACCAAAGCCACCTCTCGGCCTAAACCCTGACTGTCTCAATCTCGATTGAGATCATGATAGTCTGCTTTGGTGTTTACTGAATCTTCTGCCAGAATCAGCTTGAAATTCTCCAGGCCTATTTATTCTGAACTCTTGCTTGTATTCACCCCATTCATTCTTTAGTAACTGGTCAATTATGATCAAAGAAGCTCTCAGCTCAGTGAAGCTGCTCAAGTTAGTAATTATCAGCCTCATTCTAATTTCCATATTCAACCCGTCTCCAAACTGTCTACATTTGTCCTCCTCAATCGGAATTAGGGTTGTAGTATACCCCATCAATTCATTGAACCACACTTTATACTCAGTTACAATGAGGTTCCCTTCTTTTAGATCAAAGAACTCCTTCATCTTTGGGCCCAGGTAGATCTTTGGCATGTAGTTCTCCTTGAAGACACCTAAAAAGTCTTCCTAAGTTATCTACATGGTCAGACAGAGCTATCAGGAATGATCTTCCACTATTGGTAAGCTAGACCTTGCAGTAACGAGATGGCATAATCAAACCTCTCGTCCGATTCACAATCTATCTAGTCCAATATCCTTTCAGTTCTCTCTAACTAGCTCGCTGTCTCGGTAAGGTCTATACTTTTGTAGAAGTCCACAGCCTCCTGCTTTCTAAGTTTATCATATCTTCTTTCTCTCCTTTTAGGAATTCTCAGAGGCATTTGTTCAGACTGTGGTACCAGAGACTCTCTATTAGCTCATATGGACTCAAGGTCAGCTAATTCGACAACTCTGTTTTTTATTACGAATGACCTATAATAAAAGGGTGATCACTATACAAATTTCTTGCTAGATATCATGTTAAACGACTCCTAGACGTCCCTAGGGATGCCAAACTAGGCTCTGATACTAAAATTATAACATGCCATTGCCATAAGAAATATTCCTAAACATCCAGAGGATGTTTACCCTATGGGAATGACATTTTAGAGCAATCACATCAACTTATATGGCATCATATAGAACATAAGCATTTTCAAAAATCAAACGTCCTCATTTCATTCACAAAGTAAAACTTACTTACATTGTCATTTCATTTCATCATCCATGTTTGTACACAACATAACATTTGAGAGTTTAAGGTTCTATACAAAATGTACAACATGAAATGAGAAGCTAAACAAAAGTATTCTATCTAGGCTCCCCAGGTATTAGCTGATCAGACCTTTGAGCCATTCTTGTTTCCAAAATTTGACAATACTAGGCTACTATTAGATTTCCTTAAAAGCTAAGTTACCCCGATACTTGAAAATCAACGATGTAATTTTGATGAGTTTGCGAACTCAGTGAGTGAACCATCATCGGTGTGTTATCTCAAGTCAGGACACAACATCACATCATATAATCCAAATTCTTAAATATATCACATTCTTTAAAACTAATTCCCATTTATCACATCATTTAGTTTGCATACCAAATCACTATATATATATATCTCACATTTCAACAAACACATTATGAATGCAAACATTTCATGTAGTCATCTTAAATAATCCAATCACTTATCTCAATCACTCATTTCAGCAATATGTACACAAACATTTCATATTACTATTCAACATAATTTAGTAATTCTTCACAACTATCTGCATGACACATATATGATATATATAAAAATGAAAATACACATGTGACTCTACTTTCTTTTGATTTTGTTATGACCGAGTGTCTATTTAACTGTCTTGGAGACACTGGGCTCATTTCAGATACTGTCCCGTACCATTGTGGATACTAAACTCATTAATAACTGAGCCTGTGGCTCTTTGTGCATTTTTTAAGCTTTAAACTCCTTTTCACTCTTATCACTCCGGTCACAACTCCTTTATCTGATCATGCATATTGACGTCATGAAATGTATCAAATCGCATAATGTGCTATCAATAACTCTCATTCAATATGCACAGTCATACAACACATTCATCGGATCTATGTCCATCATTCAACATTTAGTTAAGAATTCATTTACCCACAATCACATACAAGTTGATAACACTTCCAATACATTCCCAAATATTAAACTCCTTGGACAATCAATGTCTGAAATTATCAATATCATAATCATATCAAAACAATTCAAACAGAACCACATATATAATTAAGATTTCATATTTAGGTTACTCATAGTATGCTCCAATTAGCTATTTCCTTGACGAGCCGACAATGTCTGGATATGGATGCTCAATTTGTGCGTCTATATAATGTAATACACACATATTTACACATCACTAACTTGTTTAATCAAATGGATGCTCAATTATACACATGTATATGTGTTATATTCCATGCATGCTTAACTGACTTTTAGGGTATGTAACTTTATGCAAAGATCTTAATCTGTTCCTAAGCCATCAATTATACAAATTTTCAAATTCTCATTCATAGTACCTTCATGTTCTTCAACATTGACATACCCATTTAGTTTCATCCTGGCCCTAATCAACTCCAAAGACACCAGTTAGAGTGACTTATCATCATTTAGTTTAATAATTGAACAAAACTAAGCTCATCATCCAAAAGCACTGCCCACTGTTGTGGGGAACCTTCCCACGATCGTGATAGAAGCTAAACATCTAGGCCACGATCGTGCCTTGCATTCTTCCTTCACTTTCCTACGAATTTATCAACCCTAAAGGCATATCAAACACTTCCTAATTTCCATAATTCATACCTTTATATGCAACTTCAATTCATACAAATTCAACTACCAAATTAGCTACATAAATCTCATCAAAACTCTACTTATTTGGTTTTTCATCATTCACCACATATCATCATACATTTAACCCTAACTTTGTCAAATTCTAGAACACTTCAGTAACATTCCTCTTTGATATAACTTCACCCTCATTAATACTTCAAATCTCTACCTAAACCGTTCATATAACCTACTATTTCCATGCATCAAAACAAAACCAATTCATTCATTAAATCCCAACACAACTCATCATCAATCCTACATGTATTCTATCTCAATTTAATCATCATAATTGTTATGCTAAGATCACAATAGGGCAAGAAATCACTTACTTGTTTAACTCTACTTTCACCTCAATCCACAAGATATCCTAGCCCTCCAAACTTACAAACATAAAGAATATTCCAAGAACAAGATGAAAACAAAAAGGGGCTTCAACAACAACATGAAGTTAACTAGTTTTTGGACTAGTAAGGTGTAGGATTTTGGGAAAAAATTCAAGGGTTATGGAACTTATGTGAGTGTGTCGTTGGTGAGGGAAAGAAGGAGAAAACATAAGACCAAAACATGAAAGAAAGTGGTCTTGCAAGTGTAAGAGATATGGGTAAGGTGTTTGGTGAAGAAGATGGACACTTGTCATGCTAAGATGTTGTCTTTGACTTACACTCCAAATTATCACTCCATAACTAGTCCATTCGTCATTTAATCACTAGGCCATATGTCATTCAACTATACTACCATTTGTCACTCATGGATTAATCCATTTTCACTCTATTATTAATGCCATATGTCACCATTTTATGGGCTCATTCAACCTAAATTCCCATGTATCCTTTTGTTTTGTCCTTTAACATTTTTCCTAGACTAGATTCACATATCACCTTATCAATCACTTTATTGTAACAATAAATTCCCAATTCACTAATTATAATCCATCACATAAAATTCAAGACATAATTAACACACAAATTACATCATAATCATTTAAGATCTTTCATACCTCAGGATATGTCAATTGAGTTCATATACTATTTTTACAATGTCCCTAAATCATGATTCATGTATATATGTGAATATGATCTATGCAAGTGAAATGCACGTCATTTATTCTCACATGATATGACTCAATCTAATAGTTAAATCCTTAAGTATAGAAACGGGTTATTACATTTTATTTCTTTATTTTTATTTTTGATTTTGTACAGGCTTTTAGTTTAATGTTTCTATTTTATGGTCGTGGTTATTGGCAAGAACTTATTGAATCAGTCATTTGGGCTCATAATAAATTAAAATTTGCTCCTGTTACTCAGCTTAGAGCCTTGAGCATTATCCAAAGATGTGCTATAGGAGTAACCCATTACCTTCTGGGGGGAATTTCCACAACATGGACGTTCTTCTTAGCAAGAATTATTACAGTAAGATAATGGCTAGGGGGATTTGAAAGGCATTATGGCATTAAGATTTCCAAGGATTAGCTTAAGACCCCACATCTCATCCTTGGCTTAGATAGGACCTTCACTTCATGTCGCTATTCCTGGTTTTAGAGGGGAATACACTCGATCGAATAATTTCTTAGATGCATTACCTCACCCCCAAGGATTAGGCCCACTTTTTTACAGGTCTGTGGAATCTTTATGCTCAAAATACTGATTTAAGTAGTCATTTATTAGGTACCTCCCATGGAGCAAGAATCACCATTCTAGCCCTTCTCGAGGAGTTCCATCCACAGGCATAAAGTCTATGGCTGACCGATATTGCATATCATCATTTAGCTATTGTATTCATTTTTCTTGTTACCAGTCATATGTAAAGGACTAACTTTGGGATTAGGCACAGTAGAAAAGATCTTTCAGAAGTACATATTCTGTCATAGGGTGATTGGGGCGTATACATAAGGATCTTTATGTCACAATCAATAATTCACTTCATTTTCAATTAGGTCTTGATCTAGCTTATTTAGGGGTTATTACTTCCTTAGTAGCTCAACATATGTATTCATTACCTACTTATGCATTCATAGCACAAGAATTTACTACTCAAGATGCATTATATACTCATCACCAATACATTGCAGGATTCATCATGACAGGAACTTTTGTTTATAGAGTTATATTTTTTATTTGAGATTACAATCTGAAATAGGATATGTATTGGCTAGAATGTTAGACCATAAAGAAGCTATCATATCCCATTTAACTAGGATAATGTATTCCTTTCCACTTTTAGCTTTATCTTTTGATTTTTCATCCCTCTTTGATATAAGATTCCTTTGGTTAGTCTTATAATATTGTTTGGCTCATCTTTTTTGCTTAGCTTATCTTCTTCCTTTTGTATCATGCTCAACCTTGTAACAAATTTCTTTAACCCCTTATCGATAATGCTTATATTTGTTACTTTTTTAATTCTTTGTTCCCCTTCTCCAATTTTTTCTTTATGGTGATCTCTCTCTTGATTGTTTTTTTTTCTTTATTGGCCATTATGGCTTTCACTCACTCCTAGTTATTTCTAGGCTATTTTTCTCTCATATGAATTTTGCTCTTTAAATTTTTTCTTCCTCTCTCATAAATGTTTCGTGCTTCTTATCTTTCTCTTCTTTTGATTTTTCCTTTTATTTTTTCATGATTGACCTTCCATCCTATGTCTCTCACTCACACTTTTTACTTGTTTATTTCCTTATTTTTATTCATTAGCTCTCCCTCTTTACCCATTTGCAAACAAGTCCCCTTATTTTTGCAATCAATTCTTTTTTTTAATCCTCATTTAGAACTTAACCATTAAATTTCTCTTATTCACAAATTTTCATAGAACTATCGCTAATCAAAATAAAAAAATTAATCCTAAAAGCATTAAATATTCCGAAAACAAAATAAAAATAAATTTCAAAATCAGGTAAGGAAATTTTGATTATTTCACATGCATCTACTGATCATTAACTAAATTAAAACAAATTTAATTAAGTTAAACTTGATTAATTCAATATTGCTTTGTCAAATTCACTAAAAATGCTAGAAAAAAGTATATAATTTGAGATTAATAATATGCAAATCAAACATAATGAAAAGGTTGTAAAAAAATTGAAATAAAATAATAATAAAATTGTTAAAACATAAACTTTCTTATTTTTCTTAAAATTTATAAAGAAACACTGAAAAAAGACAAAATTTATGGAACAAAATTAAGTGCCTACATTGTTGGTTTCTTAATGCTAATCCCTTAATTATGAAAGAATGAAGCGATTTTATAATGCTTTTCTATCTTAATATGGTTTCAATTAGGACACAACGATGATCAATGAAGATCTTAAAAAATATATAAGAAATCCATAAAGAGAGTGAAAGAGTGTGCAAGATGATGGTGTGTGAAAGTGGTGGAAGTCCAACTACCTTTTATAGAAAAAGAAATTATAGGTTTGTCCGTTTAAACTTTTAATAAGTCATAATATGATAAGGTATGAAAAATTTCAAATAACCTCTTTAGTGAGTTGGTAAGCTAATTTGAGATCCTTGACAATACCATATTAAATGGCAAGATAAAAGTATATGTGCAAGAACCTTCCAGGAAAATTTTTCAGAAGAAGAAAAAAGAAGAAACTTATCACATAGAGGAAAATTCTACTAAAACAATAACAACCTCTCAATACCACTAATCCAAATATAAAAATCAATGGTTCCTAGTTGGTATACCTCCTCCTTAGTTTACTCATTCTTACCTATATGCCATATATACCTTAAGTAGCTTATGCTCAAACTTATTCCAATCATCTACTTTACCTAATCAATTCAATATCCATACATAAACAATCTAATATATAAGCTCCTTTCTCACAAGCTCCACAAAATTACCACCATATAAACCATTTAAAATTATGTCATACAAACCCAATCAACTTATGCAAGACCAATAGACTTAAGGGAATTAGGGGAATAAGGGAAATAATAGAAAAACAAAAAGGAAGCCAACTTGGTGAAAGGAGGAGAGAAAATTTCTATCTAGTACCATTATTAGATATTTTGAAAAAGTTTCAAAGCTCATTTTAAGGTAAATAATTCCACATTTACACATTTAAGGAAATAACAAAGCAACCAATAAGTACTATTATTGTGTATTAAAAGGATGAATACCATGTTTATTTCTTTAAGGGTGAAGGAAGATAAATGAAAGGAATAATCAAAATGGTAAGAGAAGATGATAAACTAATAGAGAGGAAGACAATGAAACTAGTGTCAGAAAAGGAAGTGGATAAATTCCTTAAATTGATTAAACAAAGTAACTAGGGGTATGGCTATGAATGTTTGTACCTCTCCAGACCTTGCGTCTTAGTAAGATTCCTAATGGTTGTTACTGTTGTTGTTGGTTGTGGTGGTGGTATTGTTTTTGTCGTCTTTAAATAAAGTGAATATTGTATTAGTCAGGTGTGTAGTTATACTATTTAATCATGAACTTTTAGCCTTACAAGAATGCTCTATAAAAGGTATTGAATAAGGATTATAAAACATTTGATTTATCTTTAAACAATACTAATGGGGCAAATACATTATAGGAAATCACTAACATTCACAGATGATACCAAGCTATAAGGGATTAGAAATATGAAGACTCTTTATATAATGGTGTGGCGCATAGACCACATAGTTGCTAAAGCGTTAATTGAAAATGATTGGATATCGATATATTATTAAAGAAAATGTTATATTTAGACATAGAACATAATAGCATAAGGTTAAGTTCAATGATTGTAAGAACTTTTATTGGGCTCTATAGAGCAGTAATTAAAGATCTGGATATGAAGGTAACTATCTTTTTATTATTTTTTAGTAATTAATGTCCAATCTACTTATAGCATGCTACTAAAGTGACCATGGATTCATAAAATAGGGGCAATTCCATCCACTCTCTATTAAAATATAAAGTATTTCAAAGATGATAAGGTAATTAGTATTCATACTGAAGACACAATGTTTATGATAAATAATGTTTTAGCGCCTCAAATTAATGCAAATGAAAGTATAATGGTAAGCATTTATTAGATATTGGATCCATTAAATGTAACTTATATGGTTAAAAGTATTAAAAATGAGATTAGCTAGGAAAGTTAATTAAGACAAGGTAGAGGGGAAAATACAATGGAGCAATGAGAGAGTTCAAAAATAAAAATAAAAATTACTCCGATATCTTTTACCTAGGTGCATAAGTCCCTAAACTTTCAACTTTTCCAAATTGATCTCAAAATTTTTGAAAGTTTCTCTTCTAACCTTCATTTCATTGACACATTGAGTTTAAGATCCATTAACTATTATTGTGGTTATGTGACAAGCTTTGGTGACAATTGATTGTGAAATTACTTTGTTATCCTCCAAAATTGTTGTTAGTTGAAAAGGAAAATAAAATAATAATGATGCTTTCATATTATCCATTATGTATTGTATGAAAAGAAAAAGCTTAAGAGAATAAATAGCTTACCATCATGATAAAGATGAGGAGACTGAATCTTTAGTCATAATAGAGAACTTAGTGTTATTTTTATGAAATCTATTTGCTTGTTAGTGAAGTAAGAGTTGTTTATTATGGGTGATCAAAACATACCAAGGTACGTTAATTTGTATATTTGAAATGATTTTTTTAGGATTTTAATGGAGATGTTGGTAAAGTAAATGCTTATAATCCCTAGGGCTTTACTTATGTAAACTAGAATGATTGGATTTATATGAAAATTTTTACAAAAATAGGAAAGATGAAATGGGTTTGTTATGGAATTTTTATGAAATGGGTTTAAAGGTTACTGATTCTATCCTAAATTGGAATTTGTATGAAATGGGCTTCACTTTCATTTTTCTTTTTCCCTTCACACTATGCTTAAGCCACTTGATGAGCTAGTACAAGAAGTTCAACTAAGTGCTTTAGTAACATGACTTACAATGACTTCAAAACGTAAGAGGTAAATAACATTTAAATAGATTATTTGAAGGTATATAATTCAAACTCCTTAGTGATGCATTTGGTTTGGTGTAATATCAAAAAGGGTATTGTAACCTTCTTTAGTATAACTTTGGTTTAGAATTTAATGTTTAATATACTTGGCCTTACTTTTGTCACTTATTTTTCAAATGCATTATAAGTAAATGGTTCCCTAGGTTTGTTTATTTATGTGTTGGTTTTGAAAATGATTCAAAAGGGAGTTATATTTGTAGAAACTCATAGGTCACTTTTTAAAGCTTAAAGGAGGCAAGACGTTAAGGACTTGTATAATCTGACACATAGAGGTGCTTTTGAGGTAAGATGCGTAAATTGACTAGCATAATGGTTGTTTGTTGTCTTAAATGTTTGAAAAATATGTCAAATTTGATATTCTAGCAATTTGTAATGTTTGTTTATCTTATTTTCTATTCATTTTGCTATTTTGTTAAGATATGGAATCCTATTGAAAAAGAAATACTATTATAGGGAACAAATTGATAGAGACAACTAATTTGTCTATATTAGGAGTAATAAAATTTTAGTAGAAGGCATTGACTTAGACAAATTACAATGGTTTAGTATACAAATTACAATGGTTTAGTATTGTGAAAAAGGCTAAATATAATTAGTATGATATGTTAGATAAAACGTACTATAGAAACCCAAATGAACATAGAAACATGGGTTGGTTGACATAAAAAATGATGGGAAGCAAATAGGACAAAGATGGTTAAGAAACGGGATAATAACACAGCACCCAAAGTGATGACTATGATAAAAGAGAATGAAAGATAAAGCTTTAATTGTTATGTTAACTGGAATAGAGCTTATAGGTATGAGGTTGAGTAAGAATTCAACTAGTTTTTTATAAGAATTAGTAGTCATACTTGTACATGCAAATATTGAGATTTGATAAGAATCTCACATCCTCATGCAGTGGGTTCCATTTACTGTAGCCATTAGAATGAGAACCAATACATTAACAAATGTTATAATGAGGAGGGTTATAGGTAAACATAAAGGTTCTCTACTGAGCCACTTGCTGAATCAAGATTTTAACCTTAATATGGATTTATTAAGTCACCATTAATAAAGGAGAATGTCTCTACTCCCTAAAAATACAAAAAATGAGAAATTTAAGCAACCTAAAATAAAGGTTCCAGATATAGAAATATAATAACTTGCACTAAATATAGATAATAGGAGTATAATCAAAGATCAAGCAAAAACACAACAATTGTAAGAGATTATACATTATACCTTATATTGATTTTGCTATTATCATTACCATACTAATGGCTTCCATTTTTATGAAATGTTAATTGGTACCATAATCATTCATCATTAATATTAGCATACAAACATAAGGATTCCAAGCATTACTACCAATGCATGCTACATCAACAAACATAACGCATACACAAAGTCATTAGACAAGATAACAATGAAAATTAATAACAAATGGTCAAAGTAAGAGGAAGAGGTACATTGAGAAAACAAATCCATGGTCAGAGGAAAAGGCAGAAGGGTATCTAGTATTCTTTAATAGGTTTAGCTCAATTGAGTACCATGTAAGTTAATAAATATACGGAACTATTTTCTGTTACTATGCGAAATTATAAAAGCACTAATTCAATGTTATTATTGTCATATATACAAAAAATATATTCAAATATCAAGGCCAGACAACTAATAAAGATCTATTACTATCGAATCTAATTCTCAAACTAGACTTGACTTTCAAATAAGGGGATCACAATGGAATGTCGGGAGTAACATCACTTCATCACCCTTATGTAGAAGGATGACAAAGGGAAAAGTCTTTTCAATTCATCATTCAACTCAAGTCAAACTTAAATTAAATCCATTTGTGTTGTTACTTTTGGAATTTCAAATATCGTAAATGGAAGTTATTTATCTAGCATTTGTTAAAAATTATATTATTACTTATTGAAATTCAGAAATAGTAAATGAAAGTTACTTTACAACTTGGGCTTCCTTTGTGGCCTTTCTTATATGATTCCATAAATTATATGGTGTACTTTTTAGTTTACAATTTCACATTACAGGGTGTATTTTTATATAAGATATGATAATGATGATGATGATGATGATGATAATGAGCTCTTTAATATGAACTGCTTATTGAGTTTATAAGGAGGAATATCAAGGGTTGTGATCTTGATATTAAATGGAATTAGATATTGTTATTTTATAAGGAAGGAATTATATTCAGAGTTGAATATTAATTGATATTAGATATTATTGATGTGTAGATCTTTGAGCATTAGATACCTATTAAGGAGAATATTATTCACTAACAATTGATTACAAAAACAACTTTAAATATTACCGTATAAGTTGATAATATAATTGTGTACATCATTTATAGGTAAATTTAAATCCAACAAATTTTTTTTAATAAATTATCATGATGTAACACTGAAGTTGATGAAGTTCAAATGCTTCAACTTTTTAACAAATAGAGGAACAAATATAGTTACAAATATTACAACACCTATTACATTCTTAAATATTAGCCTTTGCAATCTCATTATTTCATAAACATATATTCCATCATTACTTTAACTTTTTTCCAATTTACTGAACAACTTATGCAAGTCATCCATGTACTTACCATCTTTTCACTTCTTGTTCTCTAACTTTAACCTTTTATTCTTAATATTCAATTGATTTATAATATATTTTGTCTTTCACCAAAGTCTTTATATGCCTATATGAAAATTTTATGTCCCTTTTCCTACAAGAACGTGGTAGTAAAAATTATTCATTATCAAATAGCATTCACTTTATTATTGACCTACCTACCTTATACTTAGGGAATCTATAAAATCTTCTTCCAAGAAGTCATCAAAGGCCATCAACAAAAGACTTACTCATCATATTGCTTTTGACTATGACACCTTTTTGTTAATTTAGAAGATTTACCATTCATTCTTACTAAAAATCCATATTAACTAAATATCAAACATAAGTGTTTGATATAAATTAGTAATACATACATGATAAAAGATAAGTAATAATGTAATGAATAATTTCCTATATTTAGTTAATAATGAATATTGTTGTAATCCTTATCCTAAATACCTTCTTTTTATTTTTGTTTATTCCCTTCATACATATTTACTACCTTACATTTATTTTAAACATGTTGTATGTTTCCCCTACTTTTTATATAAAGAAACTTAGAATAAAAATAAAATGAAACTAAATAAAAATAGAAAGATGTTATTTATCTTCTTTCTAAGTTGGATTTCTTCTAATGGCTAACCAAGTTGCTCCTGAACGCTTTTTCTCCATTTATTATTTATCTTTATTTAACCACATGGTTCCTTCTTTTCTTAGAGGCCTCCTTATTTCATTTATTATCATTGTTTGGTTCTTTTACCTAATTGAGTCCTTATTATTTTCCTTTTTAAGTAAAAATGCTAGACTGACTATAAGAGCTTTGAAATCCTTGTTAGCTTTTATAGTTCTTAACTTTTAGAAATTCAACATTTAAGTTATAGATATCAATAGAAGCTAGTCAAACTTTCTCAAAACAATATTACATTTCCACCCCTTTTTACTTGACTCTCTTATAGTCCCTTAGAGTAACTAGGAGAAGCCTGCTCTACCCATGAACCTTCATCTTTTCATCCAGAGTCCTTGAAACAATTTTAGATAAAACTGATAAATGAGTCAATCCCTTCAACTATTAATCCATGTTTGAGCTGGAAATAAGTTATGAGATAACACTCAGGTTCCTTATTGAAATACTAACCTCCCATCAGCTTAAGGGGTTGAGCTATAACCTCTCCTAACTTAGAAGTGTTAAAGGAAGGATCAAGAAGTTGGAACTCAACCTTGGTGG
This sequence comes from Erythroxylum reticulatum, assembly GCA_025504915.1. NCBI lineage: Eukaryota > Viridiplantae > Streptophyta > Magnoliopsida > Malpighiales > Erythroxylaceae > Erythroxylum > Erythroxylum reticulatum. The sequence goes on from JANSVA010000007.1 coordinate 3,644,542, forward strand.
GATTCTTTATAGGGAAAAGTCCCCTTTTCCTAGTCATCAATAATTGAGCATAAAAGCAACGGAAATTGAAAGGGCTAATAGAGGTTTTATTATTAGAATAGAATTGTATATTCTTTAAATTTTCCTCTAAATAAGTTGTAAAAAGTGTGGTAGAAACTGGTCTATAGCTTATTCTCAACTTTCCCATCTTTCTATAGGTATAACCTTAACTTAGTCTGGAAAGAATAAAGCATAATAGTATACCCATATGGGTACAATGATGTACCATTGGAATATTGGTTAATGAATGGGTTGAGTTTGTTAGCAAGCTATATATGGAAGCCCATTTTTATGGATGAGAAAACAATTGAAAGGAAGATGACTAGTTATGAAAGGTTATGTGTAAGTATAGATATGAAAAAAGAACTAACTAATTGTGTTCCTTTAATGGGGTTGGGAAAGGATGAAAAAATGTTAAAAGACTCCATCATGCTATCCTACCAATGGAAATTATCGCTTAAGTAGCAAGGCAAGAAATGGAGGCCTATTGGAAGAAAGTTTGTAAGAGGAGACTTTAAATAATTGTTGGGGTTGGACACTTAATAGAATAATATACATAGTGAGGGTATACAAGAGGTAATCATAAATAAAAGGATAATAATATAAGGAAGTGAGGAGATGGAGGTCCCAAAAGAGAAAGCCAAGGAAAATATCAGGAAAAAATCTTTAATTGATGAAGTTATAGAAAAAGTAACTGATAACATTATTAATGAAAGAAAGCATAGTGAAGTAAAACAGGTAGAGATAACTCCACAACTAAATCAAATTAGTCCTTCTAATATTCCTTTAAGTGAAAAAGCTATGGAGCCAAGTTAAGATGAATTCAAGAGTGATACAAGAAGGAAGTCAAGGAAAAAGAGTAGATACAAGAGATCCAAATCCAAAAATCACTACTTATGTCAATAGTATCTTGGAACATTAGGGTCATTAATTGCCCTAAAAAGTAATTTACCATTATAATAATTTATAAGTGAAGTCAAACCATTAATTATATGAATTATGGAGACTAAGCTTAGTTAGGATAATGTAATAAAACTAAAGATTTTAAGAAGTCCATGTTCTTTTTTGTCGAATTATTAGCACCACCACTGTGGTTGCATAATAATAGCTTTTGACTCAAGAAGAGTAAAAATTAACACTCTAAAGTCCAATGATCAGATGAAGCATCTCTCAACTTAGTTTATTCAAGAGTTATTTTTTACTTTTTTCATGGTTTAAATTTCTCATTTCAAAGGTAAATGCTATAGGATAAGCTAGGTAGTATCCACTAAAAAATTTAAGGCCTTTGGATTTTATTAACCTTTGGATTTTATTAAGGGACTTCAATAGTATTCTTTATAGGTCAAAAGCTGAAGGGCATGTATAGATGAGAGTTTTTCAAATGATTTTAAGGAGTGCGTAGGAAAGATTGAAGTTAATGTTTTTTCTCTTGGAACAAAAAATAAAACTCCAAATGGAAATTAAGGAAAAAATTAGATAGAGATTTAGTAGATATAGGTTGAAAGAATTCCTAAAGATCAAAGCTAGTTTAGGGAGCTCGATGTTCTCATATCAATCTTTAGTTATAGTTCAAAATATATTCCTCAAAGTTAAGAGGATTTGTATATTTAGGTTTAATAATTTTATATAGAGGAATATGGCTTTAATGAGGGAATTATAAGAGGTATGTCATGGGAGACCCAAGCCCACAAGGATTTTATATGCGTTAAAAGCTGTGATTAATCAAACACAAGCCAAAGGAGCTAAATGCTACGCAAATATAAAGTATAAGATAGATTGCTATTGATGTGAGGAATAAAATGTTCATGATTGGGGTGGTCATCCTTACAAATGTCAAAATACATCATATATATCGTATGAGCTTCTGAATATATGTCAGAATGCCTCTCATTCCAAGCTACCAATATTGCCACAATCTCCCTGAGAATATTATCCTCTTTATCCTTCCGTTATGTTTGGTGGATATGACGATGAGTACCTAAATCCTAAAAATAATCCACAAACATAAAATCAAGAAAGAGAATACTAAGGATAAAATAAATAAAAAAGAAAAAAGAAAAATAATGGCTAGATTAATAAAAACTAAGCTTTCCTAATACCCTAATCCCCAACAACTATGTAAAAATCTTAATGATGTTAATCTATTTACTTTACCATAAGTGCACAATGTAGCTATATTAGCGCTAGCAGGTATAGGACAATTCCATAAAGACTATGAGTACTAGTAATAACTCTTCTTATTATATAAGAAAAAATTGAGGTGATATTGATGAATCTTATTTAAAATAAAAGAAAATAAACTAAGGGCAAGTTTAACTAATCAAATAAAATAGAACATAAACATAATAAAAATAAAAGAATAGTACTTGAAATTTGAATCCCCCAAGGACTTCTCACGAAATCGTGATTTCACTAATTAATTTAATCTAAAGTTCATTGGATCATGAAAATGTCTCAATTACGGTAATTTCTTTTTCAAAACTATTAACACCTAATCCTAAGATGATTAACTCAAATCTCTTTCTCATTAAAACCCTTAGGATCGCATTAATCGATTTATGAATTTCATTATAGAAGATTTATGTCAACCTATCTCTGGGTTTGTATCAAACTTCTTTCAATTATGCTAGATTTATTCGTGCAAAAGTTTTCAAAATAATTGTTTAAAATCATACATGAATCAACATGCTGACAATATTAATTCATAAGTAAATAAGAACATACAATTGAATCTTAATGAAACTAAAAAATAAATAAAATTAAAATAAATTTATGACAAGGTCCATTATGATGTTCATTTAATCTAGATACCAAAAATAATTTAGCTCATAATCATAGAAAACAAAACATTAAAACTAAAGAAAAAGCTAAAAATCAAGGATGACAAGATTGGAATCCCTAAAATCTTCAAAAACTTCACTCTAAATTGATGAAATCCACTTTAAATAGGTTTCTTTGCTTGTTTCTCATACTTGTGCCATTCTAGGGTTTCTCCTTGTGTTTCCTAAGCCTCCTTCCCATTTTTCCTCTTAATTTTTCCTTTTAAATTTTGAAATTCGGATTATGGGAGATACGTGAGCATCAACATAGATATGTTAATGGTTATGTGTGTGTTACTATCTATCATGGGTGTGTTGATGACCATGTAACTTTATGGAGCTTTAAAGCCATTTATTTTGGATGAAACATATGAATATTGGAGTGTTGACGTTAATATGAGCGTGTTGATGCCCTGTACTTTTTCAACATTTTCATAGTTTGGTCAAGACGGTTCCAAATCGCCCCAAAACTTGTCCCAATTTATTCCTTTTTCTCAAAATAAATGAATTACAACCGAAAATCACAATATGAATGAATTAAGTACTAAAAAATAAAATAAACTAAAATAAACAAGTAAAATGCACTAAATATAAACTTGAAAATACGAACAATCAAGCACTTATAAATTATGGATTCAAATTTTCAAAATTTGGACAAAAGGCATTAGCATAATAACTTCGCACATTTGAAAATAAAGAACTTGAAAGTTAATTTTGCGTTCAAATCCATAAATTGTTGGTTTAAAACAATTTTGATTACTGACTCAAATTCATAGATTATATACTCTACTATTAGAACATAAGAGATCATTAAAATAAATCACTGAGATGGACTAAATGGAAGACATAATTAATCATATATTTTTTTTGGAAAAAAGGTGGGGAAATAATTTTCACCTTGAGAAATAATTGTTTGTTATTTTAGAGTAGTGGAATAAGAATGGTAGAACATAAGACATCATTTATATTATGAACTTAAAAAAACTAACATATTTCTTCCACTAAAGACAATACTAGAGGTAGGAATGAACATGGTTGGAAAAGACAACTCATCAAATAAATTGAAATAGAATAGGAAGAAAAGACAACTTATGAAAAAAAATCATACTGCGATTACTTACAAAAAGTACCATGCCCCTATACACAAAATATTTTCACTCATTTCAAATAGCATCTACCTTGTTCGTAATTTTTCAATACCAGTAAAAAGTACAACTAGTACCATGACACTATTAAATCAATAACATTTATCCTTTTTATATAAAAAACACTCATAATAAACAAATTAATTCCACCTTTACTTTAGCATGTCAATACCACTATTAAGTGCAAACAATAATGTGTCTATATTAAAATCATACAAATAATACCACAAATTAATACAAAAAGTACTATCACCCATCACAAATGTCATTGAGACAAAGGTAGGCACTAAAATCATGTCCTACTTTATTTATGCTTTATAAAGCAACACAGTAAGGAGCATCTCCATGTTGAATATTGTGCACTACCCCTATTTTTTGCAAAGTCAAACATGATATTTAACAAAAGAAGTTTCATAGTCAGGTTAATTTGGACCTAATAAATTAAAATTCAAAGTTTACAATTCCTTAAGCTACTATCAATTAAAACTAACAAACAAAAATATTGAAGTTACAATTCTTTAAAAAAAACAACTGAAAATCATATACAATAACAGTTCAATTTATCAAAAACCAATCCTTACAACTAAGAAATTAGTTCCATAATATTAGCAAGAGTTTAAGAAATACAACGTCTATTCTTAACCCTTCATTGTCATTGATTTTCATTGATAGATAGAAAATAAACCCATAATTATTTCTCATTACAAAAGGCTAGCATGTGTTTATGAAATTTAACCTCTAATTTTATTTATCTATACATTCATTTTTTTGATTTAGTAACTAATACCATAGACAACCTAAAACATCCCCAATTACACTTAATACCTAAGGTTAAAACTATTAACATACGCATAAATAGATTATAAATAATGAAATTAAAGTTACTAGATACTCATATATGCTTTTATGTATTCCAAGTAGGAATAAAGGTAAAGACACACCTGTGTTTCATATCATATACTACACCTTATGTTATATAAAAAAAGGAAGATTATATGCCTCAATTTAAATAGTTTAATCAATATATATTTTCATAAAATAATATATAAATTGGTTTTGAATCATTAAATTAGCTAAATAATAGCAAAACATAACTTGATATCGATAATAATAAGTGAAATTTTACCCTTATGAAACCTCATACATAATCCCAATTGCATAACTTAATATTGGATCCTTAAACTTAGTCATAAATAGCCTATGAACCTTGCATTACTTTATCAAAATAACCTATGAACCTTGCATAAACTTATAAGAAATTGAAGGTTATGATACCTTTAATATACTCCCTATTATATTATTTTTCCTCAATTTTATAGAATTATGAAATTTTTTCAGTAATTTATAAAGTCAACAATTTTCAATCAATGCAAAATTTATTAGATTAGTTTTGGATTAAAGTTGATGGAGTTAAGATTCGATGTGGATTGTAGTCAATAGAGTTGATATTGGTTATGGATTTATTGAAGTATTTCTTTTTGCATGTTACTTTTTGGCCCTTTGTATAATTGATAGTCTCACTTCATTTTCTAACCTATAGCCTTTTTAGATTTTCTTAAAACCCTTAAATTTCTCTTACTTTACTTTTCTATAGTTAAGATTTGAGGGAAGACAACTTCCACATATGCATTATCTAAAAGGTAACAATCTTTGGATGGTGAAGCTAAGGCAAGATTCATCTTAGAGTATAAGGTAGATTCTAAAGGTCAGGAATGGAAATAACACTTAGATGTTGGCGATAACTGGGGTTCTCATGGTCCCTTATATATGCTTCATGCTACTTAAGTTCTAAAGCTTTACTTCTCTCTTAACACTAAAGGGAGTGCTTTAATTAAACATGGCAACTAGAACTACAATTGAAGACTTCAAGAAATCATATACAGCTATTTTCTAACTTATCTACCAAATACCACCGTTGATGATAAAGCCATCTAATTTAATCATCACTTAGGTCAGTTCTCAACTAGGTCTTGTATTTTCCCTTTTAAAAATTTTACTATGAATGTTTCTTGGTATGGGCTGGTTTGGAAAAAAATATTAAGTTGCTAAAGTATCATTTATATTATGGATAACTTTAAGAATAAGGTTATCAACCATAGACTATTTTAGAGGCTTTATTGGAATCTTAATAAATACTAATTGCAAGTTATATATATGTTGTCCTAAAATTACTGATCATTTATTCTTTAAGTACTTTTTCTCAAGCCCTACATGGAAGGTTCATTGGACAAGTGTGGTGCAGTATGTCAAACTACAAGCTAGGATCAAACTATCCAGTGGGTAACTAATCTCAGTCTTTTAGGGAAAGATGATGATGTGATGATTTGGATAAACCTTAGATGCAGAGTTTATAGCGTTTGGAAGGAAAGGAACCAGAGGATCTTTCACCAAGTGAATAAGAGAAATTTAGCTTAGGTTGGAGAACTTATGATAGCCCAAGGTAATGATTTGTTTCTTTCTGAAGATTTGAGGGCTAGGTGGAACATTTGAAGTGTAATAGCTCAACCCTTTATGCTTTTACCTATAAATGTATGACTTGAGCTAGTCTAGTAGATTAGGCTAGTTTAAATTTTGTAAAATTCATTTTTTCACTGCTTCTAGGCATTTTAGCTTGTTTTTCTTCAACTTTGCCTAATAATTTAATTATTTAATTTTTGAAAAAATTTTGCTTCCACATTTAGAGATCTTTTTGTCTATCTCATCATACAAGTAGTTTTATAATTCCTTCTAGAGGATAAAATTTTTAGAACCTTACTAGGACTTCAAGGTCTCATGAGGGATCTCCCCCTCCCCCTCCTCTTGCTCTTATAATAATTCATGAGGATGATTATTTTAGCATTCACTTAACTTAGTTTATTGATTATAATTCTTGTGCTTTACACAAAACCATGTCATTGTCTCTACCTGTCTGGAACAATTTAAAGAATATGGTCTTATTCAATATTACATTATTTAAGGGTGGGAATCCTTGATTACATATACCTATCAAACGAGTCCCGTGAATGTACAACTTCTATATTATAATTTTTAAACATGCATCATTTGTGATGACACATATCTCTTTCTAAAGGTTTAAGCATAGAGATTCATCTCATTAAATGACCTTATTAATGACATTTTAGGCATTCTCATACTCGAGAATTTTACTATTTGTAGTTTTTGTACCATAGTATCAACTTTTACCTTACTCTATGTCTTGAAGATTAAAATTTATCTTGAATTAGATAGCAGGGAAGAATTTAATTGGAAATTCAAAGATGTTCGTGGCCTTAACCCATTCCTCGTTTCAACGATCGTTTCATTCAATATAATTTTGTCTCCTCCATTGAACACTTTACTTTTCTATGTCATGATGATCTTTGGTTTCTTGTTACCCTTATGATGGGTAATAATATTCATTTTGGTCACTTTATTATAAAAAAAATGTGCTCAACGTCAACAGTACAAAGGAAAAGAATTGATACATCTCATATGCCACCATCCTCATCCTTATCTTTCAACACTTCAATAATGTTGAGGTTGATTTTGACTTTTTCTTCAATTCTGATACTCTTCATTGTATAGGTTACTAGTTAGTTGGTGGACACATGACTAGACCCTATTAGAGATAACATCAATATTAGCAACTTGACAATAAGACTCTTTCCTATGGTAGTAGTACTCATGATACTTTTTGAGTCATAGTCGAGTTTATTACAGATGATGAGGCTTTCTTCTTTAGACAATGTTATGATTCTTCTATGGACTCTCAGTTTGATATGTTTAAGGCTCAGATCACTTCACTTTGAGGCAAAGTTCAATTTGTTTGAGATTGCATTGAGGCCTTATTGTCCAATAGAACATTATAGACCTATTCACGCTAATTGGTTCTCGATTTCCTTCCACAACTAGTTAATTTTTTATGCTTCCAAAAAGGAGGAAAGAGAGCGTTAGTGATAAATGGATTCGGCAGTGGTTATTGTATTTAGAGGGAGTTATATTCTTATGGATTGTGGATATACATTGATAATATATTTATTATTAGTGATTAATTTCACTCATGTTCTTATTTTTCTTGGCAATATTTGTGTATGAATGACAAATAGTTTATCTTTTAGCCTTAAGATCTTTTTGTTATGTATGAATTAAGGGTAAGTCAAATATTCATGTTGCTTAATATTAAAAGATTATATGGCCTCAAATGACTAATCTCATTATTGGCTTTCTAATATCATAAGATGGTTTACCATCACCAAACAGAGGGATATTGTTAAACCAAATGAGGTTACAATCCATATTTTGATGATATCAAAGCACAGTTTCTATTAATGATTTATTCTTTGATATCTTAAAGAAAGAAGAATGAAATGAAGTTAAAAAACAATTTTTGAAGACCAAATACATTCAAGTGAAGAAGAAGACTAAGACTAAGGAAGACCTAGACACAATAAGTTTACAAATTTACTTGTATTCTTTTTTATAACTCCTAATTTGTTATTTTAATGCTTTAGGGGCTCTTTATGCATAAGTGTATGGCATTTTGAATCTAATGCATAATCCTTTTCTTTTATCAGGAGGAATCAATATTTTGATTTCAAAGAAAACCCATTTCATGTTTAAAATACGCTTTACAAAACTTTTGAAATGTTTTACGATCAAATTTTAATAAAAGAAGTGTAGTTTGATCTTTGAAAGAATTTAAAAAATCATTGAAAATGTGTTTTCAAACACATTGGAAACCAATATGTAAATGTGATTGACCAATGTAGTGTTTTTGGAAATATTTGTCAACCAATGTTGAAGTATAGTCGATAAATATATCAAGAGTTTTAAATTTTTATGTAATAAGAGAGTATATATGACATTGTTTGATGCAATAGTTGATCAATAAGACGTATTAGTTGACTAATGTGCCAGATTGGTCGCCCAATGTCATTGTTACCAATCTTTACAATGATTAGTTTTTGTGTTTAACAATATTTTCGATCTAGTATAGGTATAAATACTTAAGAATATGGTTGTTGGACATCTTTATGACATTTCGGGGCAATCATTCATTGGTTATGAAGTGATTAAGAGCCCCCTGAGCATTAAAGTGAGCAAACAAGGATTATTTAATTTGTAAAACATAACTAGGGCTAGTTTTCTTATATTTGGGAATTCCAAAGAGTATTGAAGTTCCTCTTCACCTTTTAAAGAGAATTGCACAAGAGTTCCTCTTTTTTTATTTATCAAAGATTATTATAAAAAGGTCCTCTTCAACTAATTGAAAGGGGAGATTAGTGAAATCCCAAGAAAAGATTCATTTGAGAAACCTCTATAAAATTGGTTTGTAATTTATCTTCTTTATGGTCTTTATTTTATTCTTGGTTGTTTGATTGAGTTTAATTAAATTATCATTGCACTTTATCATTCAATTTGAAATCCATCAAGGGTCTTTATTAAGTTACAAAAAGATTTTTTAAATTCATTAACGTCCAAAAATGCACTCCTTCTTGGTTACCATTAAGGACCATTAATATTAGTTCATGAAAGTACGAATCTATAATTAGCATTGATAAAAGAAGTGTGGTTAGTGAGTTCATTTAATTAAATATTGCAAAACTTAATAAACCCTTTAAATCTTTATTTCCACTATTAATTGCATAAATCTAGTGTTAAATTCCATTGTTAATTTGACACATTAATTTGACACGTCTATTATGCTTTACCATAATTTTAGATTTAGATCAAAGCATTTATACCTTTATTGTTGATTAGATAATAGTAAGAAAATCATATTTAGTATTTATTAGATCCTCAGTGGGAACAAATATTCAAGGGATACATTATGGATGTTAATCCAAATTAGGATACTTTCATGTTTAATGTTCTCTAAAAAAAAATTCAAGTTTTTAGAATTGCAAGAATAAAGAATGTTTTAGACATGCCACCCATAAACTCCTTAGCAACATTTTTGGTGGCAAACATGAATAGAATGAGGTTGTCCTTTGATAGCAACACTTCCTTTTAATTCACTTGAAGACAGAGTTCCCATTAGCTGAGGATGTATACCATATTGTTGTTCAGTAGCCATACATAGTCCCTATTCTTTTACCGAATTACATCTCTTTTCTCCTCAAGGGAGCTAACATGTGGCTATAGCTTCATAACAGTAAGTAGTAGCCAAAGTCAAAGCATTGGGTAGGAAAATGAACAATTGCTAATCCAACGTCAAAGCAGAGGGACTAACACCATCCATTACAAGTGCTCTTCTTGAAGCTGACAAACCTTCTCTTTGTGGATTCTAGTTCCCTAATGCAATGTGGATTTCTTCATTAAACCAGGTTTTTTCATCCTTGCCACTAGGAATCCCTAAAAAGTACGTGTAAACGAAGGAAATGTTATAAATAATAATACTCTCAAAAATAGACTCACTGACACTTATGATGGCTTATGCTGTGCGACAGTTATATATTTCATGATATCTGGCGAGCATACTTAACATTAATCAAATACGAGCACATTTGGTTCCATTGGTGGCTTACAAATTTGGCTCCAGAATTCTGATCGCAACAGTAATAAATCCAGATGCTTTAAACACAATTCTTAAAAGAGGCTATGGTGAGACGCTTCACTGGCGAAGCAAGCTTAGAAGGATGATGCTTTCTTAACTTCGACAAAACACACTTAATTTGTAATGCTTCAGCTCCAAATTTCATTATTATACCAAATATATTTGGTATAATAATGAAAACGAAAATACTATAAAAAAATTCATTAAGATGAAGCAATTACAAAATATTCCTTATTTTTTAATATACGCCAGCTTCCTTGACTATTAATATGCAAACTCTCTTATTTTGGTCAATTTCAATAGAATAGCATGTTGCGTTTTAATGCATACTGAAGTTTGTGGAATGAAATCGTATAGACTTTCAGCTAACAATCTACAATCTGATGATGAATTGTTGAGCTCTGAAATTACTTGCCTTAGATAATCATCGTAGTGCCAGAAATCTTTCTGCAGAAAGCTTTAAAAAATTGTTTGACCTTTTCCAAGTAGTGAAGCAGCTCCAGTGCACCTACACGCGAGAAGGCATCGGGCAATTTTGAGTGTATCTGATTTCTATACCATTTTGAGTACATATTCGTTGAATGATAAGCTAAATGCATACCAAGAACAATACGTAAGTGGAGATAAATCCCACTGGTCATGAATTTATGGAACACAACCCTGATTGCGGAATCTGAAAGAAAATAGTATGTAGGCTGATCAAACAGTGGCAAAATTTGCAATCAACGATTATAATTATCAAATATGAAATTAGTTCCAGACTCCATTTGTGATCCAAAATACCATTCAAGTATAAGGAAAGGATTTGACTTGCAGCATATTAGCAAAGGACTAGAAACACACAGAATCCCTAGCTATTCCATAGGAGGAGTTATTTTGAAATTCCAATATATTCAAAGCTCTTTAGATTATACATGACTTCCCCCTACAATGTGCTTTTCTCTGTCAGACATACCTTCCCTCCGTCGTATTAAATAAGATGGAATTTTGTAATTCTATACATAGAAGCTTAAACACGCTAATGATCTATCATCAGAATTTCCTCTCGTGAATTGTATTTTCACCCCCAATTTCTTGACCCTCAATTCAACAACACCAAGACTTGTATATAACAATAAATAAGTAAATATAATAGATGATCTCTGCTAAAATCTTTTTCTCTTGTTAAATTTTGGAAAATTGCAGCTTTAAGAGAATGACAGAACAGTAAAATCTTAAAATACAACGTACCTTCCTTTCTACTAAATCGTTCCATTTAATATAAGATAACAAACTGATCATTTAATTGATAGAATGTGGCGTTTGACACTTACCTGAATCAGCTTTCAACTTTGGAGACAGGCCATATACTGCATGCTTTACATAAACTAACAGTCTTACCCGTTGTGGGGCTCCCAACTTGGTAAGGACAGACCTTAGCAGCCCACTGCAATTGGATGAGCAAATTTCATAGGGGTTAACTGAGAAAGTTCTCCAATCAACATTTAACAATTTACAGAATCAAAGATTTCTTCCTCACTCTATTCGCAATATTGTAAGGAAGTCAGGTGGTAGAGATTCCATGAATGAAGATATATCCTCCAATTTCAAGGACTTCAACTCCTGCTTGAGACTTCTTTTCTCATTAGCAGACATTCCTCCGCCAAGAATTGACTTGCTGTACATGATATGATATCAATGATATTAGATAAGTAAGTCCATTTTAACACTTCTGTGAACTTTCCATAAGACATGAATTCCTAGTTTCCACTACGTTTGATAGGAATGTATTCGGATTTACCATCATTTTGTCACACTACAATCTACAATCGAGAACTTTTCAAGTTATGCCGTACTTTATTAGATGTGGTTCTCAGATGAACACCAGAATCTTAACTAAAACAGCTCAGGGATAAAGGATGCACAAGTGAGTTTTGTCAAGAGAAACACCATTTTATAGAGCATTTTGAAAGGTTACAAGCTAGACTTTAAGTGTTTCACATATAAGGAATAACTTCGTCTTTAATTAAAAATTTCAAAACATTCGGTGTAAAACTCTAGATCCCAAAATGTCTCTACATCTTTCTCTGTGTTTCTTTTTCTGCTGTGATTTCTCCATTTTTCTCAGTGACTCTCTTTGGCAACCGTTGGCAACACTACCCCACACTCCTTCATTTGGCTTCTCTATCATATTAACAGCCTCATGCCCGCCCTTCCTCTTGGATTTGCTCCACCAACTCTATCGTTCTCTTGATAGGTAAGTGTAGTTAATCAGTTCTATTAAGTGCTTTCTTGTTAGGAGTTGGTATTTGTGGGCTGGGGTTGAATCAAATTTTTACTTTCAATGTAACTCTTGTTTAAGTAGAAGACCTTTACACATGGTGGTAACAAGGAACGTGAAGGAGGAAACAAACTAAGGATTAAATGAATTAATTCAGATTGCTTGGTGAAAAGGAAGATTCTGCATTCATTTAATACAAATCTCCCTTGGGTTGTATAAATCCATGTAAAATGAGTATAATCGTCCATAAAATAGACAAAGTACTTATGATTAACATGAGAAGTAACTGGTATTATACCCTATAAATCACTATATATCATATCAAAAGGTTGGACAACATTTGGTGTGTGACTGTCGAATGACAAAGTTTACTTTTCCCAAGTCTACAAAAATTGCAATAAAATTGAACAACATTAAGAGATGACGACTATCTATTCTCAAGAAAACTAGAGTTTAGCAAATTATAAACTCCATTAGAATTGGGATGTCCAAGATGTTTAAGTCATACTTAATAATCAACAAAAGCATAATGACAAATGACAAAAGGCAGACATGAAGCTAAAGGAAGTTGGAGAGTCAGGCCATCTTAATCATCTTCCTTGATTGTTACTCCTGCATTACACAAAAAGATCTAGAAATTTCTATCTACAATTATAGTCAACCAATTGTCTAACAAAAACAAGATTAGTAGTTAGATCAGGAAAAATGAAGACTACAGTTGAAGAAGAAATATCTAACGTAGCAGTGATGGGTAAATGATTTCTATTCAGCAATGTGAATCTTGAGATTTCCAAGATATTTGTTGTCATTGGTAAGGAAATGAACATTGTTTTTCATGTGATTGGAAGCCCCAGAATTGAAGTGGATCTTTGTTGCTCCATGGTGGTTTTGAGTGTGAGGATGCTACTCCTCACAAAACAAATCACTGAGACATGCATCTAAAGAGGGGATAGAACCTGGATTCGTAAGAATGGACGTAGTGCCTTCAAATTCAGATCTTAGATTCAAAAGAAATTAATCCCTTCTAGTAGTTTCATGAACAAATCTAACAAAGGTAGGTCCTTTAGGAGGCAACATAGCATATGTAATATTTGTATATTTAGCCCAAAGATTCATGAAGCTAATGTAAAATTTAGAAATGGAGACTTCCTTACTGGAGACTGACCAATTCATGCTCAAATTAAAATCGATAAGCAATGTTATGTTGACTGAAAAGCCACTTTAAATAAGACCACATCTCGCTTGCAGTCTTGAAGAGTTAAAGATTCAAGATGATGCTAGACTTGATAGATCTCAAATCTAAGCCATGATTTGAGCATCCTTGACTTCCCACTTGACATATTCATCCCTATTGTTGTTTTTATCAGGATCAGAATTATTTGCATCATCATGGCCCCATTAATTCTTATATTTGACAGATATATTGAAATGGAATAGTCATGCTGAGTAATTTTTCCCATTAAAACAAACTAAGAAACTTTCAAACTTATTCTAAGACATGATGCCAAGATACTAGAGTTAAGATATAAAAAATGGAGTCATCAAGGAGTTAAATATGCAAAAACTGAAACTGGACTAGCTTTGAGATAAAATAAAGGTGGAACTAGAGTTGAGATGGAGAAAAGGCTGGACAAGGATGAGATTGGACAAAGGGCTGGACAAGAATGAGATTGGACAAAATGTTCTGCTACTATGACAACTTGGAAAACTTTTGGCAAGAAATTTTAACATAGTGCAATGCGATATCAGCCCTTAAAAGAAGTTAAATGACCATATACATATCTATCCATAGCTAATAGATCCTACTTAAGGAATGATTTTCAAATCCATAACTGTACAAAACACACATAACCAGTCTTTGATATCGTATAGATTAAGTCTTTGACAAGGCTGCATAAAATCAACCTTTGATAAAGGTGTATTGATGTAAAACCAAAAATATGATTAATTCCTTTGTCATAATTGACAACTAATACTGTTGACATTAAAACTAGTAGATTTCGTACAGAGTCCATACATTCATGCATTAGTAGAAGCTCTGTCAAAAGGATTAGCTCCCCTTTTAAAACTAGCAGATCTCATGCACTTGCAATTTTGAATTTGTATTCTTTCCTTGGTTACATGTCAGTTATAAGATATGTTTTGACATTGTAAATTAACTATGTTAAAGCTGAAAATCAGCATGTATGCTGTATATATAATGAAAAGGCTATATAAGAAAAGGCAGATATTTGCCAAAAGACATCATGGTGCTAGATCCCTAGTTCAAGAATGGTCAAGTATATCTTGTTCTCTTTTAGCTCCAGTTTGCTCTTAGTTGTTCTGTTCTCAAGCTCAACTATATCTTATCCTCCTACTTAGAAAAGTCCCTCTCTAGCTCTTTGTTCTTAGTTATTCGCGATCAAGTTCTCCCAACCTCATGTATTCAGCCATAAATGAAGCCTTCTTGGTTTGTTTTAATGAAATAAAATCGATTCAACCTGGACATTCCACTTCATTTATTTGGCAAATGTAACATTCCGCTTCATGTATTTGGCAAATGTAAGACAACAATCTTACTCCTAATAAAAACAAAGTCAATGATGAACATGTCAAGTGGGATGTCAAAGATGCTCAAATTAAGGCATGCCCAATATTGCCTTGAACCTTCAACCTTTTGCTGAGATGCGGATTTAGTTTAAAAAACTCATATCATCAACATAACACAGCCTGTTGTTTCCAGTTTGAACATGAATTATTCACTCTTCAACAAGGCAGTCTCTGCATCCCTAAATTTTATCTAATTTTAAATATCTGTATGCTGAATATGAAAATGTTACCTTACCTCCCGAAGGTCTTAGTTCTATACATCCCTTCAAGAAATTATGAAAAGAGACCAATTTCCTATGAAATTGAAACTTGAATTTGAAGTCACTAGGTCCAATCTTATGAATCAAAATCATGTCCCTATTTGCATTGATGCTTTGATGAGTTGTTTCGAGAGGAGCAACATCTTATCACTCAAGCCTCCATGGAACAACAAAAATCCATCTTTGCTCCCATAGTTATACAGCACAAAGCAAGCCAAGAGCAAAGGCTCTAAGCACTATTCAATATTTCTGTTGTAAAGAGTTTAGTCATTATGTTTCAAATTGTCTAAAAATATCTACAAATCTGAAAGGGATGCCATATTATTAAGAAACGTCCTATCATACCTCCCAAGAGACCCGTAACAACATTTACTGCTTCAGCTAACACTTCTAGTACTGATTGTTTTTAGGGTACAGCAAGCGTGAAATAAAATCTGTACAGCACGCGTGAAATAAAATCCTATATACCTATTCAGTCTTGTAAATGAAGAAATGGTCCACCAAATGATCACTTTTACACTATCTTCCTTAGGACTCTTAGGCACACCCTTTTCTACATCTTTGGTAGTTCAATTCCGGAACTTCCAATCATAGGACAAACAATGCTCATTTCCTTATTAATGTAAACAAATATTATGAAAATCTCCAGATTCACATTGTTGTTATGAACCAATTACCTATCACAGCTATTGGTGATATTTCTTTCTGACTAAATTTTTTGTCTCTCCTGTTCTTAGAACTATCTTGTTTCTGCCATTTAATTGGTTGACAATAATTGTGAAGAATTTTCTAAATCTGGTTATGTTATGCAGGATCAACAATCAGAGAAGACGGTTGCAAGGGGGCATAAGATGGGACATCTTTTTCATCTCCAATTTCTCGTATCTCCAAGTTGCTCCTTACCCTTTATTGCTAGTAATTCTGCTCATGTCATTATCAAGCATGACATAAATGCATTACAAACAGAATAGTCACACACACAAGCTAAAAGTTGAAAAGTCATGTTTGAGAGTGTAGTTACAGATGTTGAACATATATCATGCAAGAATAACCCATGTGCTGCCATAATATTATTTTCCATAAAAAAAGTAATTTAGTGTTAAATGTTTATTTATCTACAACTAATGAATACAGTCCTTAAGCAGGAAAACTACTACTTTCATTAGTGTGCCGATAAGAGTGAAGCTTGGCCTTCCTTAATATTGGCAAAAATACTTGAATTTACTAAATTTTCTTACTCTATTTATTTTCTTTTCTTTACAGTATTTGTTTACTCCATCAAACTTGTCTATTTTCCTCTCATTAAAATTTTTAGTTAATGTCCATTTTGGAGAAAAGGAGTGGTTGACATACAAGCCGAGTAACATATCTCAATCCAAAACTTTAAGTCATAGGATTATGAAATGATTCTTGTGTATATCCATAATTGTTGCTCCTAGTTAAGAAAAGAATTTAAAATATCTACTACCTCTATACACTTCAAATGTTTTACCAATTTGTGACCTGTTATGAAAAGCATATCTTACAAACGAAAAAGACAACAAACCATGAGTTTTTGCAATTTTAGGTATTTAATGAAAATAATATTCACAAGAATTATATATGTATTGATGTCCAGTTGAGAATACTAAGAATCACCTGTCAATGGTTCTTCCAGTGAAAATGACAGGGAAATATCTGGAGTACTTCTCAACACCAAAACGTTCAGCAAGCTGTTGAATTTTTTGTGAATCCAAAAGTATCAAAGCCTTCCACAGCTGGCAATAATCTTGTCTAAATCCTTCATCCAATTGCTTGTAGATTCCATGATCTAGAAGTACTGTACCTTTCATTCACTCTTATTACGATCAACCTCATAATAGAATCACTTTACTGATTCAAGTACTTTTTCAACTTAAGTAGTGTAAAGACATACCCAGAGAAAATCCTTTTGAACCTTTTGGACACACTAATATGTTACCAGGATGGGGATCTCCATGAACAAAACCATGAATGAAAATCATCTCAGCAAAGACTTCAATCAACGATTTTGCTACCTACAACACAAACTAAGAAGATGTCAAGAAACAAGATCAATCAACCCCATTAACTTGAGCTTTTGAAAGTCAACTAAATTCTTAGATAACAAAGCTTTTGAAAGTCAACTAAATTCCTAGAAAACAATTTAAAGACAACTTGACAATAGCAATCTGACAATATTGATAGAAGTTTAAAATTGTTTAGCACAACATGCAATTTTTATGCCTTATTGCATTTGTCACAATCTTATAAAAGTGAGAAAAACAAGTAATCTCAATTAAAGGGAACAACACTTGCAATTATTCTAGACAAACATACCATGAAACAACGTAAGGGAACATACCTGTGTAGGATTTACACCAATTTCTTTCAGAAAGTCAACGTTATCTACCTGAGGACAGCATTTTGTCAAATGGAACATAGAGTGGAGTGAAAGACCCAACTCAGCAAACTTTCAGATTTGACTTTCATCTTAAACGTTCACCCTTTAAACAATCTTCAACTCAAGACAGAATGCAACAAAATAACAATAAATGTCATATATGGGAAGACTACGGAGACCCTGTCCTGAGAAATATACCATTCAATAAATCTACTAATATGTTTACTATGTTATGGATAATGTCGTGCTCCATTTTATTTTTCCATTGCCCCTCGGTCGGTTAAACCAGTAGCGGTCTCTCTAATCCAATTCCGATCCACAGGGACAATTAACTGAAAAATCTGTATTGTACTATAATTGGTGTATTGTCTCCCAAAATGTATAGTTCAATGAACAGAAATTCAATAAGACGCGCGCCTTCCACTTGAGAATTGCCATCATTTATTTGTTAAAAGAAAACATGAACTGAACCAAGCCTTGTAAGAATCAAAAGTTTGTCAAACCAAAAACTAATTTAAATTCAATAAACCCATAATTCAAGCTAAGATAGTTTGACATTTAGAGGAAGTGCATCTGAGAGAAAACTTTAGTATAAAAAAAAACAATAACATCCCCTACTAGCTCTTGGTAGGGGTTCAAGTCATGGACAGTGTCCTTGCACATTAAAAAGAAGGTTAACTACAAGTCATCCATATCAAATCCTATGATGCTAAAGTCTCATGCAGCAAGGCTTTTAGAGACTGTTACGAATACTTAATGATTTGTATTTACTATACAACTCTATTTATATACATGACGTGTGCCTAACAATGGCTGGGAGATAATGTCAATCCCTACAATCAAGCTTCTTACAACCAAGTTATAATCCCTGTAACATCTGTACATTAATTCATAATCTGTAACAGTAACACTATCCCTTGGGTTGGAGCATAGATATTGATCATGCCAATTTGTTACACAGATATTCAACCCGGGTCTCATTTAGAGCCTTTGTAATGAGATTCCCTAGTTCTCCAATCTTCACATATCCTGTAGATACTAGATTTTGTTTCAACTTTTCACAAACAAAGTGACAATCGATTTGAGTATGGTTAGTTCGTTCATGAAACATAGGATTAGAAGCTATATGAAGATCAACTTGGTTATCATACCATATTTTTGTTGGCATATCAACTTTAAGCCCAATTTCAGTGACATATCCACATTATTTCACATACAGATTGTTCCATAGTTCTGTATTCTGATTCTACTCTCAAGCGAGATACAACATTTTGTTTCTGACTTTTCCATGAAACCAAATTTCCCCTAACAAAGACACAATAGCCTGTGGTAGATTTTCGATCAATCTTGGACCCTACCCAATCCCAACCAGTCTCCTAAACAGAGGAATAGGCATTGCCCACTCTTTCAGTTTACATTGTTGCATAATATATCGACTATACAGGTTTCTATTCTAGGAATTCACAGTTGTACATGATATGGTCCTGATCTGATTTTGCTAACTAGTAGGAACCAAATATTTAGCAAGATATTCACCAAGAATATCTAAACAGAATCATTCCTATGAATAAAGTATCCTGAAAATTATTTTTCTTATCTTGTTTAAAGAAATAATCTTGATTGTTGAACAAAAGCCTCTATAGATGTGCTTGAATAAAGTATTAACTATTGAGTAAAGAAACATGACTCAAAATTTGTGTTGAAAGTACTTGGATAGGTTAAGAAATGAGGGGAGCAACGTCTAATGTGGATGGGGCGTGTTAAGAGGCTAAACAAGTCCTACAATTGAAAAGGACAAAGGATTATGCTAGTTTATATACGAACAAGGGTCTATAAGCTAATGCCTCAAAAATGTTTGTTGAAGTTGCAGTTAACTTCACAAATTTACGAAAAACAGTTAAGAAAATTTATGTAACTTTTACCATATATATATATATATGAGGGAATAGTCTATGAATAGATTTGCCTATTTTTTAATGTTATTGTATGCATATGATTACTTTCTTCATCATACCATGCATAATTAAATGTATGTATCATTATATTGGTTGCATCTAAATAGATCATTACATGTATACGTATGTAAATAATATGCAATTTTAGCTACATTTGTAGAATGGTAACTTGTATTCGATATGCATGACTTCGTTGTTCTTTAGTTTTCTCTTTTATAAAAGGAAAACAAAAATGATATAACATGAAAAAGAAAAGGAAATTGAAAAAAAGATTAGTTTTTCCCACAACTAAACAAGCCACAAGAATTTGTCAAAAATCATGAACTTTCTGGTCAAATGGTTACATCTAAAAGACCCTTTTAAGTTTTCAAGCAAACGAAGGAATTAAGACTAACATTCTATGGCTAGAATCACACAATTTACATATTCCACTCATTAGGGTTGATAGTCTTGCCTTGTGACCCGAGCAAAACTGCATTGTGAGAACCTTGTTTGTTGTCAACCCCTGCACATATTTAGGTCTATGTTGACATACAAGGGTATAAAATTTTGGCCACAAAACCACATTTGGTACCAAATTAAACCGTGTGACAGACTTAACTAACAATAGAATGGAAGATTCCAATTATCTTACCCAAAAAACACGTGGAACCATAACCACATCATTGTTTTCAAAGTTTTTGGAAGTTCTCTCTGCATTTCTTGCCTCCTGGATGAAATCTGCGGAACCGTACAAAAGCAAGGACCCATTATAGTTTCTAGTTAAGATTATTTAGTGAGTTAAGAAAGCAGCCAATTCTTTCATTACACAACAATATTAAACTTAGAAAGGGCATTTGTACTATGCATCGCAAGCCTGAGACAAATATTTGAAGATGTAGTCAATAGGAATCTGTTACATGAATACTTTTAAACTTAGAAAAGGCATCCATATTATGCATTACAAGCTTGAGACAAATATTTGAAGGTATAATCAATTAGAATTTGTTATGTACACTTGAAAATTGACTTTTCAAATTGAGTCAAAAAATTAGTAGCCAAGAGTATTTTATAAAGAAAGAAATGAGTACTTGCTCATAAAAGTAATTCACTACAAGAAACATACAAAATTTATCCTATTCTTTTGTTATAAAATCTAATCACTATACAAAATGATATTCAAAGATCAAATTGTAGTTTTCTCCAGTTACGAAATATCTATATTAGGGAGATATATTTATATTAGGGAGAGTATGATCTCCCTCTTTATTGTGTGATTTCCTCTTTATTCCTAAGATCCTTTCCTTATGTAATTACCTCTGTATAAAGGATGCAAGGATGTTGAGTTATTATCAAGCCCTCAGTGAAATATTCTCTGTTATTCTCTGTTCTTTACATGGTATCAGAGCCTATTTTTTTTCAAACCTCAAATCCTTCTCTACCGTAAAACCCTAACACCTTCTAATCCATCCAAAACACTTACCTCCACTTACCAAAACCAAAAACCGAAGCCACAAAACCAACTAGGTAGTACCAGTGACCATCAAAGTACCGACAGTGTCATCGGAAAACCACCCACGCATCAGCAAGCGGGCGTCACATGTCGTCCTTCGACGAGCACCAACAACAGCAGTTTGATGGATCAACTCGCCTTTTCGTCCTGAATGGAGTTTTGGTCTTACTTTGTGTCAAAACCAACCAGAGCATGGGTATTTTGACAACAGTAACATCTTTTATACATTTTGGAACAACGTCAGTAGTGTTATTAGTGTCCGTTTAGCCAGGAAATCCGTCCAACAGACTTGGGAGATGTCAGATTTCAGTAGCAAATCACTGACAGGTGTTCCAACAATGGGTTTCTCAACTTTGTGAGTCACCAAGCAATGTTGGAACGGTAATAACTATCCGTTTTGGTCGAAGAATGTAGAGTTGTTCTTTAGAGGTCAGAGAAAGTTGTCCCATCCTACATCTAATCCTCCAACTGATCAGAAAATACTTGAAAATTGGCAAGGTGATGATCCACAACTATTACATATTCTTTTTGACTCCATGGAACCTAAAATTTCAGTCCTATTCTATCATGTTAGCACTTGTAAGCAAGCTTGGGACTATGCTCAGCTTCTTTACTCTCGTAACATGCTTCGTATGTATGATATTTTTGTTAAGTTATTTCAATCAAAACAGCTGGAAAGTTTGATTGAATACTTTGGGAAAGTGAAGCATGCATTTGAGACATTGAATTCTTTACCATCGATCACATCTGATATTAAGAAGATGCAGATTCACAGAAAGCAGTTGGTGACTATGACATTTTTGGCTGAATTGAAACCAGAAATTGAGCCTGTGCGAGCACAAATCTTGGGAGGAGTAAATTTTCCATCCTTTGTTGAAGTATATTCTATACTCTTGCTCTATGATTGCGGTGAATCCACCAGAGAAGTAACTCTGATAGGCCAGCACTTGCAACACGACCTTATTCACAAGTCAGAGGAAGCCATGGGGGAAGTTGAGGAAGCGGTGGTTGTGGTGATCGAGGAGGACATGGTAGAGGCTCACGACTCCATTGGACACACTATGATAGAGGCGGACATGATGAAAAGTCTTGTTGGGATAAATATCCCCATATGGGAGCTGTTTATAGTGCATCTCTTAAAGAACATTCTTCGACTACAACTTCACAATCGTCTGTTACTTTATATCAAGATGAGTATACTAAGTTTTTGCAGTATTAGTCAGCTTAGCAGACATCGTCTTCATCTACGACATGTGTGGCCCATCAAGATAACCCAATTGCATGTTATTCAGCTATCCCTAGAAAACAATCATGAGTAATAAATTCTGGTGCCACTGACCACATTTCAGGTAAAATAACCAACTTTAACCATATCATTCTTTACCTGCCTCTCATAATGATAAACATACTATTGCTGATGGATCTATTGCCACCATTTAAGGTGTCGGGCCCTCTCATCCTTGTCCTTCTCTCACATTACCCTCTACATTATTTGTACTAAACTTTCCTTTAAATCTTATGTCCGTGAGCAAATTGACTAAACAACTAAATTGTTCTGTATGTTTCTACCCTGATAATGTCGTTATCTAGGATTTGAAGAGTAGGATGACGATTAGAAAAGGGCGTGAATCGAATGGAATGTACTATTTTGACAAGTTGCAATCATCCATTGCATGCCCAATGTCAGTCTCTCCTATTGATATCCATAGTCGATTGGGTCATCCATCATTGGAAAATCTCAAGAAAGTGGTGCCAGGGTTAGATTCTATTTCTAGTCTAAATTGTGAGTCGTGTCAATTAAGAAAAAATCATCGTACTTCGTTTGATTTGTTGTGGTGTTGTCATCCTTTGCCACTAAACACTTCATATTCCAACCAAAAACACTACCATGCACTATCGTTATCATCAACGACTTGTTTAAACTTTGGTCATATTCATTGTTGGCATTTTGATGATCATATGACACTATTTTAATGCAAGTTATTGCTCAATTTTTGTCCTTTTTTGTTCCTCTATAGCATCCTTATGACATCTAATATTTTCGACAATAAAAGTGCGAAGATTTGTGAAAGCGATAATCTTATTATCACACTTACATTAAACGTAAGACTACAATTAGGTTTATATACATAAAACCTATCAATATATATATATTGGAAAAATACACTTCTACCCGTAATTATACGTAATAACCAACACTCCCCCTCAAGTTAGTGCAAAAATATTACACATACCCAACTTGCAGAATATGGTATGAAAGGCTCGACTATTGAATCCTTTTGTGAAAACATCAACTAGCGATCTTTTTGACGTTACATGGAACAAGCTTAAGATACCATCAATTAACTTTTCTTTGATGAAATGTCGATCAATTTTGATGTGCTTCGTCTAGTCATACTGAACAGGATTATGAGTAATATTGATTGTAGCTTTGTTATCACAATACAAGGATAGCCTATCTTCTCCAGCCAACTTCAACTCTGCTAGCAACTTTTGTAGTCATAAAAGTTCACAGACACCTTGAGTCATGGCTCTGTATTCTGCTTATGCACTTGATCTTGCAACCACAGTCTGTTTCTTGCTTCTCAAAGTGACCAAGTTACCTCCCACAAGTGTGCAATAACCAGAAGTGGATCTTCTGTCATATGGAGATCCAGCCCAATCAGCATTTGTAAAGACTTCAATTCAAAGATATGTTTCGAAAAAAGAAGCCCTTTTCTTAAGGCTGACTTTAAATATCATAAAAATGCAAAAAACAACCTGCTGATAAGATTCTCTAGGATCATGCATAAATTGGCTCACCAAGCTAACTGCATAAAAAATATCTGCTATGGTGTGAGAAAGATAGATAAGCCTACCAACCAATCTCTGATATCTGCCTTTATCAACTGATTCTTCAATTCCTACTTGCAGCTTATGATTGCTTTCAATAGGTGATTCTTCTAGTTTACCTCCCAGCATACCAGTTTCATTCAAAAGATCCATAATGGATTTCCTCTGAGAAATGAAGATTCTTTTTGTTGATCTTGCAACTTCAATTCCCAAGAACTATTGTAACTTTCCAAGATCCTTGATCTCAAATTCTTAAGCCAAGAGCTTTTTCAGCTGAGTCATGTCTTCTTTATCATCTCCTGTCATCACTATATCATCAACATAAACAATAAGAAGAGTGATTTTACCATTGTAATGTCTCATAAAGAGGATATGATCAGCATTGCTCTATTGATGCCTAAAAGAGATCATGGCTTTGTTGAATCTATCAAACCAAGCTCTGAGAGATTGTTTCAACCCATACAAGGTTTTTTTCAATATGGATACGTTTCCTTGATTTCTCTCATTATCAAACACATGAGGAATCTCCATATAAAATTCTCCTTCCAAGTCTCCATGTAGGAATGTTTTTTTCACATCAAATTGCTGCAAATCCCAATCCAAGTTAGCTACACATGATAGCAAGATTCTAATTGTGTTCATTTTTACAACAGGGGCAACTATCTCCTAATAATTAACTCCATAAGTCTGAGTGAATCCCTTTGCCACTAATCTGGTTTTGAATCTTTCAGTCGAACCATTAGCTTTGTGTTTTATTGTGAATACCCATTTGCAACCAACTAGCTTCTTGCTGAAGAAGTAACTAGTTCCCAGGTTTCATTTTTAGCGAGAGCTTTCATTGCTTCTACCATAGCTTCTTTCCATTTTGGATCTATGATAGCGTCCCTCCAATCCTGTGGAATAGACATAGAAGAAAGAGTCAAGGCAAAGGCTCTAAGGAGGGAGACAAGGACTCATAAAAGGCAAAGTTAGTAATAGAATGTTTTGTACACGACTTGACCCCTTTCCTTTGAGTAATGGGTAAATTTAAATCAGAATTAGAAGATAACTCACCCAAGGATTCTTGCAGGGTAGGAAGCATGATGGCTTCTTCAAACCTATTCTTCCCCGTGTATCTCAACAAATCAGGTCTATCTAAATGTCCAACAACATTACCCCCCTAAATATCATCAATTTTCTCATTCACCTCCTGAGCATTAATCTCCTCATTCTCCTCCTGAACAAGATCACGAAGTACCATAGGCACCACTTGTTCTACACTACTCTCCCCCTAAAGAGGTGACTGTCTAATGTCAAAGTAAGGTTTAGACTCTCGAAAGGTAACATCCATATTGACATAAAACTTCCTAGATGGGGGATAATAGCACTTATATCCCTTTTAGGTTGGAGAATACCCAATGGACACACATCTCAGGGCCCTCGGGTCTAATTTCCCAACATTCCTAGTATGGACAAAGAATACACACCCAAAAAATTTTGGTGAAACAGTATAGCTATGTTTCCCAATTAAGACTTCTAAAGGAGTCCTAAATTGGAGAGTTTTGAGAGGCATTCTATTAATAAGACAGGCTGTCACTAGTATAGCATCCCCCTAGTATGGCTTTGGAACATTCATAGTAAACGTAAGGGATCTAGCAACTTCCATTAAATGTCTATTTTTCCATTTAGCTACCCCATTTTGAGCACTAGTATAAGGAAAACTAGTTTGATGAACAATCTCATGAGACTCCAAATAAGTATCAAACCTACTATCTATATATTCCGTCCCATTATCAGTTTGCAAGACTTATCTTAGCATCAAACTAGGTGTGAATCATGTTATGAAAAGATTGAAAGTAGGAGAAAAAATCACTTTTTGCTTTAATCAAATACACACAAGTCATTCTACAGCAACAATCAATCAAAGTAACAATCATCAATTTCTAGACAAAAATGCAGTTTGTGTAGGACCCCAAACATCATAATGAATAAGCAGATGACGAATAATGACTTTATTATTACTTTCATTATTCCTTAAATGGTAAGAGTTTTTAGTATGCTTAGCATACTCGCAAGCATCACAAAACAAAGAATCAAACCGAGTTCTAGAAAATAAACTAGGATATAGTTTTTCTAAGACAAAAAATGATGAATGCCTTAACCGCCTATGTCATTGTATTATTTCCAGGTTGACATCTTGATATTCTAATCACAGTGCAAATGGTCTTTATCAAAAGTAGCATCCTTCAACTACTCATGAGTAATATTGGCTATTAATCTTGACCTCTCAACTGGTGCAATGTAAAGCATAGCACTTCTTCTGGTTTCTTCCTACTAGATTAAAGAACGTGCCTCCTCAAGAGAGAGAAAAGGGAATCTGCCAATAACTTGAACTCTCAATTGGTCAAATTCTAGGTTCAAACCAGCCAAAAAATCATAGACTCGCTCCTTTTCAAGCATATTTTGAATCAGTACCGCATCATTAACACACTTGGTTTGAAAATCTTGATAATAATCCAGTCATGTCATAACCATAGAGTTTTTAGCATCCCATATATTGTGTGCAGGATCATCAACTGTAGGTTCTTTCTTGTCACCAGTCAAATATCCAATCTTGCCTCTACCATAGATGTACATTGTAACTGATTGGGACCAATGAAGAAAATTCTCTCCATTCAGTAGTATATTAGTGATTTGAATGGAATGAGAATCTACGATGGGATTATGAGGTGGAGGTGTTTGAGTAGATGGGTTGGAGGATGTCAAACATGATTGACATAGATGGGTAGGACTAGAGAAAGTAGCTGGCAGCTAGGGTTTAAGTTTGTTCAGATATGCTCTAATAACATGCAGAAATTATAAACTGAACAGAGGTATATTTATTTCCTTAACAGTCAATACATAGGTCCAAGTATATATAGGAATACAAACAGCTATTCTAGGAAACTAACAGCTGTACATAATATTCTAATTGATCTAATTTAGCTAACTCTTAGGAGTCATTAACACATAGGAAATATCCGGTTGGATATCTCCCAAGCTGTACCTTTGTAATTATTTGCACATCGTTTTATATTACCCACTTCCCCGTTCACAAAATCAAACAAATTTTCATAACAAGTACTTGATAATTAATTGATAACAAAGCAAGTGTGACATTATATATTAAACTCACCAAGTTCCAATGAAATTGTGTTTGCAAATTCTGATACCAACCAATCAAATCTATATTCGGGAAAGAGCTGCTAAAGAAAAAATAACAAAGAAACGGGGAAGGAATTCACAAGGTGGAGATTGGTAAGCATTAACAAACAATTTTTTAAATAGAAGTAGGATTCATATCAATTAAATCATTGCGTAAATAAGAAGAAGAGCCAGTAGGTAGATAATGACAATAAAAACCAATAGCATTCTTTTTTTAGAACCGGATATGACATCACCCTTTAATTGTTACAGTATGTGAGCTACACAATCATAATCATAAAACCAAGACCTACAATAGCCACGCATTTTACTAAGAAATAGGAGAAAATAATAACATGCGGAGTCAATAAAAATGTAGAGCTTGAATTTAATTTTACCACATATAATCTTGATGTGCATCAATGTTAATTCATGAGAAATAGTATATTCAGATTGAAATCATATTGTATGGCTGAACCCCTAATCCAAAAGAATTTCAATCTACTTTATGGGAAAACATAATATGTATGATCATGTCATTATGTCCACAAAATCTGGTACTAATTATATCCATAAAATTGTGGTAGAATATCCCATAAATCATGGGATCTAACAAATCTATACAAATTTATTTTTTATTTTGTTCTAGGGTTAATGTGTATAAAGCTAATTTATGTCTATTAGTCAAATGTCAATAAAAAATTCCTCCTCCAAATTATGTCTGGTATCAGAGCTTTAGGTTTTCTTATAATTGAAACCTTCAGTTGTTTAGCCATTCTTTTCACATCAAATAGAGTATTTTTGCCAGCCCTCATTGTTGGTTATTTCTACTTCCTGTGAAAGGCCTTAATTGCCTAAAAAAAGGTTTTTAGTCCTTTGAGATGATATAAGATGCAGATACAACAGCCACATCCCAATTAGAGGAGGTTATTAATTCTCAACAACTTGGAGAACTCCAAAGTATACATGCTACATACAAATTGGATGGGAAAAATTACCTAAAGTGGTCCCAACTTGTTCGTACAGTGCTAAAAGAAAAAGATAAGATTAGTCACATTATAGGTACTAGACCCAAGCCAGAAGATCCTCAGTTTGAAGCATGGGATCAAGAAGATTCCATGATTATAGAATGGTTACTCTATGATTCCTAAAATTAGCGATAAAGCATGTTTTTGAAGATTGCCAAGGAGATTTGGGATGCTTTTGGACAAACCTACTCTAAAGCTAGGGATGCAACCCAAGTATATAAAGTTAAAGTGAAAACAATGGCAGCAAAATAAGGAAACATAACAATCACTGAATATGCCAACCAGTTGAAATCCTTGTCGCAAGGACTTGATCACTACAGAGTGGTAAAAACAAAATGTCCTGAAGATGCAGTATTGTAAAAGAATTCGTTGAGCAAGATAGGGTCAATGATTTTCTTATAGAACTCAATCCAGAATTTGATCAAGTAAGGATTCAAATTCTTGGCATACTAGAAATATGTTTTAATGAGGTTATGGCACTAATCCAAAATGAGGAAAGTAGAAGAACACTTATGCTTGAACCACAGGTTATGGACAGCTCAGCTATGATGGCTAGTGACAACAACGAATCAACTGCAAACATAGTGAGAGTATCCCTATGCATCCTTCCTATTTGTGGTTAGTATGGAGGTTTTCACCATAATAATCATCATAAAAATTTCTAAGAGTTCAAACTTTAAATTCCACCACAAGTGCGGTAAACTAAGTATCTTTCAACTTTCATTTACTGATGACCTGCTATTGCTTTATAAACCCAACCATACTTCAATTACTATGTTGCTTTCACTTTAGAGACATTTAAGAAACTATTGGTATTGATCTTTAATCCTTTAAAAAGTTCCTTCTTCTTATCAATTGTTACTGACCCTCAAGTAGAAAATATGGCCATTACCATAGGAATCTGTCACTCCCTTCTTCCTTTCAAGTACCTAAAGGTATTTATTACTATGAGGAAACTTATTGCACATGATTGCTTACCTTTTATGGACTCCATCATCAGGAAGGTGAATAATTGGTGTAATAGATTTGTAAGTTGAAAAATTAGTGTAATAGATTTGTAAATTAATGGAGGCATACACTAATTGGTTGTAATTTAATTATATAACTTAACAACTTATTGGTGTTCCCATCTTACACTACTAAATGGGTCTCTAAAAGCCATAGATAAGATGTTACAAGATCTTTTGTGGAGTAAATCTAGTAGTTACAAAAAGATACCAAAAATGAAGTGGTCCTCAATCTATACAATAAAGCAATCAGTTGTTTTGAAAAAACATCCATTATAGTCTTAAGCAAAACCCTATTGGCTAAAATTTTATGAAAACTATATAGTCATAAGAATGATTTATAGGTCAAATGGGTATATTTGCATCATATAAAGGAAGATAACATATGCAATCTTAGCATCAATTCTAATATGTCTTATACCCTTCAACAATTCCTTCACACTAGAGAATAGATGCATGTATCAATGAAATATATAATCAATAATGATAAAAACAATTCCCTTTGGTTTGATCACTAATATACTCTAGGTCTTTTATATAAGACAAGGGAATTTCATACCTTAAGGAATGTAATACAACATAAAACCAAGGTTTAGGAACTAATTAAAGAAATCAATGGTCCTAGCCTTTTCATTTTAGTAAAGGACTTCAAAACATAATCAACAATCTCTACAGCTATAACACAAACTCTTCTAATGTGGATACAATCTAATGGACACTTGATAACTATTTGAATTCCATAATGAGAACTTACAAGAACCTATTAATGGGAACCTCATGCCTAGAGTCTAATGTCATAGCCTAGTATGGGACTTCAGCCTGAGTTTAGTTCACAAATTTATACTATAGTTAACCATAGGGGTCAGTTACCTACTAAAGACTCAATCAAGTTTAGTATTCCTAACCTATAGTGTGATTATTGAATTGTAAGGTCTAACAATCATTCCCAAATTAGAAATGTCACATTATCACTATAAAAATTGTAATTTTGTTAACATTCTTTAAGTTTTTGGAGTACTAATGATGAATTTTAGTAAAATCACTTAATCTTTGTTCTTTTTAAATATAAGATAAAACTATTTAATAAAAATATAGAAAATATAAAGAGAAGTTTAACATTTTAGGATAAATTATGAATATGAGTGTTTAACGCAAGTTTTTTTAATTGAAATAGTTTATATTTTTAAAACTTTTATCTAATTTATAGATATCAACATGAGATATTTTTTAAATTGCAAGATTATTTGATAAGGCTAAATGCATAAGTTTGACGTATAAAAATAATTGTGATTTGATTTTTATAATAATTCTTAATTATGCATTATATATGAATATATGAATTTAACATAGTTTTAGACCTACTTCTTTTTTAGTTACTAGACATTAGGACCCAAGTCCACCTAATTTTTGGTGTAAATATCACGTTCTTTAACCACATTTTTAATCACCAAAAACTTAGAAGTTGTTAACTTTTCTACACTACCACTTTTAGGTAAATTATAATTTGATTATGAAATTAAAAATAAGTCATTTTTTCTTATTAGATTCCTCCCTCATAGTTAATATCTAAAAGGAGTCCATCATGTTAATTCTTTTGAAGATTTTCATGGAATATATAAAATTTTTTAATTGTTAAATAATTAAAATATAAAAGTATTTTCCTTTAATTATGTAATTAATTTTTAGGATTAATTTCAAATTAAATTGGATTTTAAAATTTTTGACACAATTGTTAAACTTGTTATCTTTTAAACAAGTTCTGAGCATTCTAAAATTTTAATTTTATAGTACAGAAGACAAAATATATTTAAAATTTTAATGTACATAATAAACAAAATTTATGATTTTTTTATATGCCACAATGTCTTTCTTTTTTGAAAAATTAATGAATATTTCATAAAATGGATAAGAGTTATAATATTACAAAAAGAGACAAGTTGAATAAGGGTCTTCCAAATAAGGTGACCTAACAAACAAACCTTATCAAAGTTTGCAAAATATAGAATTTATATGAGAGGTTAATAATGTGGACTATGCTGTGCTGAAAAATCTAAAGTATTATAACTCCATCTGAGAGCTACTGTTGTCAACTCATTCTCCATTCTCAATGATATTCCTTGAACTTGCAATCTGATTGCGACATTTGCACTGAATCTCATGAGCTATAAGTTGCTCTTTAGTGGAGGCAATGATTTTCAGTAGCTATCCTAGGCTCGATTTTGTTTTGAAACACCGTTATATTCCTCTCACACCATATTGAGTAAGTTATATTTCCCAAAGAGATCTTGTACATTAGTGCATCACCTTCCAATTTTTAAGAGTTTGACAAGACCAACTTATCACTTTCATTCCATTCCAAATATAAAAGGAGTACTTGCATTGGAAGAACAAGTGTTATGTTATCTCCTCCTCCAGATTGCAAAAGATGATATGTTATCTCCTCCTTCTTACCTTTGCTATGGGTAGAGGTTGTACATATAAAATTCTGTTACAGTTCTTTTACAACAATGATGAGAAATTGTTATAATGGTGATAACAACAGTTAATGATATATGTATCCGTAACATCCCCTACAAGCTCAACTTGGGGCACAAATATTGAGCTTGTCTTTGAAAGATATGAAATAGGAAGAGCTTAAGGGCCTGGTTAAAGTATCAGCAAGTTATAGTTTAGTAGGAATATAGCAAATCTGGAGGCCTCCACTGGAAACTTTCTCCCTAAAAAAGAGAAAATCTAACTCCAAATCTTTGGTGCGTTCATGATAGAAAGGATTGGATGTGAGGTAAATTGCATTGACATTATGACATAGCAGAGTTGGAGAATTTTGTAGGGGGATTCCAAGCTCCTATAAGATGTTTTGGATCCATTGTACTTCAGTGACAATTTGGGCAACGACTTGGTATTCAGCCTCAATGCTACTATGGGAAATTGTCTGTTGCTTTTTGGAAAACAATGAGATCAGGGCACTGCCATAGAAAATAACTATCCCAGATGTGAACCGTCTTATATCTAGGCATCCTACCCAGTCTATGTCCGCATAGGCAATGAGATCACGATTAGATAACATTCAAAGATGGAGACTATAGTTAGGTGTACCTTTTACATAACGAAGAATACGTTTTGCTGGTTTGAGGTGAGTGGTGGTTAGGTTATGTAGGACTTGACAAATGGAATTGACTAAAAAGAACACGTCTAGATAGGTAATAATGAGGTATTGAGTGCGCCAGCAATGCTGCATAATTGAAAAGGATTGGAGAAAGGATCACCATTTGCAGTGGATAATTTGGAGCTGGTCATTGGTGTTGTAACAGGGTGATAGTCCAACATATATAGTCTAGCCAATAGCTGTTCCGTATAACGCCTTTGGTTAAGGAAAATGTCAATGGAAGAGCGAGTACCATGGATACCAAGAAAATAATGTAGATTGTCGAGATCTATCATAGAAAATTACTACTTAAGTTGATCAATGAATGATTGTAAGAACCCATCAGCAAAACCAGTGATAATGATGTCATCAACTTAAATAAGAAGAATTAATCATATGGTATGATGATGGTAGACGAACATTGAGCTATCTAATTTACAAGTGGAGAATCCAATCATGATTAGGAAGTGGCTAAACTTTTGAAACCATACTCGTGGAGCCTGTTTCAAACCATAAATAACCTTTTTGAGTTTGCACATAAGATTGGAAAATTGAAAGTGACGAAATCCTGGGGGCTATATCATATATACATCTTCTATTAGTTCCTTATTTAGAAATGCAATTTTTACATCTAATTATTTAATGCGTCAGTTGTTGGTGAAGGCCTATCTGATAAGAAATTGAATAGTGGACAGACAGATTACCAAATCGAAAGTACTTAAAAAGTAGACTCCTTCGCATTGATTATAGCTTTTCGCAACCAAACATGCTTTATATCGATCATTGCTACCATCCACTTTATGCTTCAGGAGAAAGATCCTTTTATAACCTATAATGTTCATATCTGGTTTTCATGGCAACAAGGTCCATATAGAGTTGGCGATTAAGGCATTGAATTCTTCTACCATTGCAGTTTTCCAGTGCGGGTCAATGAGTGCGTCCTTAATAGTGATAGGTTAAATCAAACCAATGTTGGATGAAGGTGATGAATGGTAGGTAGAGAAGACACCGTGTGGGTCATGTGAGTAGAGTGAAGTGATAATGATTGAAACGGTGTCATATAAAGAAGGAGGGGACTCTTTTAATGAAATAACATCAAAGAGAGTGATCAGGTGTTGATTGTGTGTAGGTTTTAATAAATAACAATCGATAATCCACAAGCACACGATTCGTTAGTGTAGTACCTAAGGTGTCAATCCCACGAGGACGAATAATCTAATCCTAAAATCTAAGGCCAAAATCAGATAAAAAATTCAAGATGCAACTAACTAAAACAAAAATTCAATTTAATCAAACAAATTAAACTAAGAATCAATCATGGAAATATTAATTACTAAACAATTGCAACACACCCAAGAATCAACCTAAGGAAATTACCAATTAAGAGAAAGGAAATTTTACCGATCCTTAATGCTAACCTAATTTATTATGAATTATTGGATTATTGGTTCTAGACGATTATAGGGTTGATTACTCTATCTCGAGTTATAACCACTAATCCTAAATTATCCTAATTACATTACGGAGGTTGCAATCTCTTAATTTACAACCTATCCAAAACCCTAATTAGTTCTAAAGCTCTGTAATAAACTATCGGAAACCTATGCAAGATCTCTCTTCACACAATTTACCAATTTGATTTAATTCTAATTTCTATTAAATCACCTATCTCTCGTCAGCCCAATTTAATTATTTTTCATTTAATTCACCCTCTAGGTTTATTATCAAATTATGCAATCACAAAATTAAATTATAACAAATCCAATGAGCATATAAAGAATCAGATTTCATTAATTCAAGAATAGAACTCCGAATGTGAGTTTAGAACATCCTCGACATTTTAGATTTTATCATCAACTATTCAATCCAGTTCAATACAATGATAAAATTGAAAATAAACAGGAAATATAATCAAAATGGAGGATGGGAGGCAGCGATATCAGGAAACCTCCTCATCTGGGAAATACGTCAACTCAGCTTCTTCTCCTCTTCTCTCTTCCTTCTTCTCTTCCTCAATTTGTCGATGAATTCTCTTTAGGTTTTCTCAAGGTAGTCAACATAAAAGCTCCATCTCTACCTCTTTTCTAAATATCTTCGTGTGCTTTGAGCAGCCCTAGGGTTTTTTGGGGGGTTCAAAAGGTCCAAAAATCTCTCGAAACTTGACATTTTTTAGTGTTTGCATGTTTGCCCTACATGCCACGATCATGGGCCATTTATTGGACTTCTTTCATAATCCTATCATACAAGCCATGATCGTGGGTCGTTCCTTATGCTTCTGTCATGTGGTGCTTCTGTCACAACCATGGCCTGACATGCCATGATCATAGGCTGTTGTTTTGGCTTGAATGTCTCCTAAACTTCTTCATTCTTTAATGTTGACCCTGAAATACTAGTAAACACATCAAGGTACCTTAAAAAATATAATAATTAAGCTCAAAGATTTGTACTACCCCATAAAACACTTAAAACATAAATAATTAACAAACTAACATAATTCTAACCTAAACACATACTAAATGATTGAATTAACAACTAAACACATATCAAACTATGCCCTAAGACATGATGCATTTTACATTTATTAGAGAGAAGTCTTGGGTTTTACTGGGTTAGTGAAATTGAAAAATGCGGTATTGTTTTTAAGAGGTAGTTGTGACACAGAGTTAAGAAGAGAGAAAGCCCGCTTGGATTTAAAAATGTCAGCTTTACCTCTTGTGATCATCAGATGAGTTGATAGGGTAGTGGGTAATTATACCGTGGGTTATGGAGAAGAAGATGTGGGTGTTAGGGATGGATAAGTGTGTGGTAGCAAAACTATAGGAATGATTGGTGTTGAGTGAGTTGATCATCATTTGGATGGTTTAGGGACAAATTATGAGGTGGAGAAAAATTGTTTGTCTAAGTAGGGAAAGAAGGTTTCAATAAATTAGACATGACAGCTGATAATAATGCAACCAGAGGCAAGGCTGAGACAGTGATACACTTTTTTATGTAAGTTGTAACCTAAGAAAACACAAGGGGTAGACCTTTGTTCTAATTTATTTCATATCTATAATAGAGGCAAACAAAGGCAACCACATACTTTCAAGTTAGAATAATTAGGTTATCGTTGAAATAAAACAAAGAAGGGAGACTGATTTTGTAATATAGGTGTTGGTAGACAATTGATGGTGTAGATGGTAGTTTGAAAGACTTCGACCCACAGAGACAACAAAGCACACGAATGGTGAAGCATGGTTCTACCCATTTCAGAGATATGGTCGTATTTATGTTCAACAACACCATTCTGCTATAGTGTATAGGAGCACAAAGATTGAAAGAAAATGCCACAGGAAGTAAGATATTGTTGAAAATGGTGTCTGACAAATTCCCCACCATTATATGAGCAAAAAAAACTTAATAGTAGTGGAGCATAAGCGTTTGACATGTTGTTTAAAGTAAAAAAGCACTACAGTGAATCGAATATGTGTCTCATCAGATAAAGCCAGGTGAAATGAGAGTAATCATCTACAAACAAAATATAATATTTATAGCCAGTGATATAAGAAAGTGATGATGTCCATACATCACAATGAATTAATTCCAGAAAAGTCATACTTAAAGTGATTTGTTAAAAAAATGGTAAATGACAAGCCTTAGACTCGAGATAAGTGGAGTGGTGGGAGCATCGGTTTCATATATTAAGTGAGAAACCTAACTGAGGAAGTAAGACTCGACCCAGATGAGTATGCCAAATGTCAGATGATGAAAACTGCAAGGCATGATGTCCATTTGATCTTGGTGAGGATGGAAACCAAGGGTAGAGTGGGCTATCACTGGGGCAACAAAGATGCTCCTTCCCTATCTTTGCACACTAGATAACAAAACCCCAAGCATAAAATTCAAAGAAACAATCATTTTCAGATGCAAATGTCTAATGGATATTAAATTCTTGGCTAAATGAAGAACATGCAGAGTGTAAGGTAAGTAGAAAGTATGATTAGAGCAGTGAAGTCGTCTATCACCAATGGATTTGATAGAAAGAATCGAACCATCACCCATTGCTACACATTTAGACTTGTAGTAAGGAGAGAAAGATGAGTCCGTACCAGAGTCATTGACCATATGAGTTATTGCCCTTGTGTCCATGTAGTGAGAGGATCAAAAGAATCATAGACCGATAAGCTTGTAGACGAAACAAATAGGACCAGATAAGATAGTCATATCAAGCTTTTCGGGAACAAAATCAGTGATTTTGACATTGAAGGAAGAGGAGTAAGAGATAACAGTGATGGTCGAAGAAGTTGGAGTTGAGAGGCTCATTGTATAGAAGCAGAATGTCAAGGAAAGAGAGAAAGAATAGTAAAAAATAAAAAAAAAATAGGGATGACCAAAGAATCTACTCTGATACCATGAGAGTTAGTGAATGTGCCTCCTTACCCTTATTGTGGATGGAGGTTGTATATATTTTATTCTATTAGTTATGTTACAACAATAATGAGAAATTTATTATAATAATGATAACGACAGCTAATGATACATGTATATGTAACTCTTATCACATCACACCTTCTTATTAATATTGTCGAATGTGTAATAAATAGATCTTCCTCTAAATTAATCTAAATTGAATTTGTAGACTACACAGTTACTTTCTATAGATATTTTACTAAGTTAGGCAAATTCATTTTTAAGTTGGAATTATGTAAATACGTTGCCTTACACATTAACAAGATATAAATTTTTATGAATGATAACTTTTGGTCATAATCATGACATGAATTTATTGATCTCAACACTCGAAAGAGCCAAAGCTATATAAATCGTAATTGAACCTTATCCTTTTTACTTTATTATTCTATATATGGTAGATTGTATTTAAAAAGAGTTACATTCGTTGTTTCTACCATAAGGAAATTTCCCCTGCTGTCTCTTTAATTCAATCCCGTTACTTTCCTACCATGGTCATTTTAGTTACGACCACCTTACCTACTCTCTAAACCATAATCAGGAAATAACTTAATTAAATTGGCTATCATGGAACTACCAAATAATGTCCAATTAAACATTTCTTCCTCAATTAAGTTCTTTGGAAGACTTCAACATATATAGACATCTATACAAAAATAGGAAGTTGTAGGAAAAGTTTTGTTGTTAAATAGCCAAACAATTGGTGATAGTCCTCTGTGGAGAGGCAAGCATCACATTTCCTTTCAACCTAATTATTTCTAGAACTACT
>JANSVA010000007.1:3726921-3754421 GCA_025504915.1 Erythroxylum reticulatum
GACGGAGACAATTTTTTCTATTCTGTCCACCATAACCAAAGATCTCACTGTCCCCAATTTTTGTTCTGTTCCGTCTCCTCCTTTCAGTCTCGTTCCGTCTCTACCCCCTAGAGACAGCAACCAAACACAGCGTTTAAGTTTGCTACTTCTTAAAACTTTCTGCCTCTACGTAAACGCTGGGGATGCTGCGTAAACGTTGCGTTAAACACAAGTATTAAACGCAACGTTTCACACCTTTCCTAGTCTGCTGCGCTGTGTAGCTGATTTGACAAATTAAAATACTAGCTCTTAAATCCTTCGTAACCCTCTTATTCTGCCTGTGTGCTTTAAGCAAAACGCACCACAGTCTACGTTGTGCACTTAGCCCTGCTGTGCTGCTATTACCAACCACTAAGAAAGCTGCAATCTCTTTTTATTTTGTGCCCTTTTCCTTGTTAAACATTTGTGCTCCAATTTTATTTAGAATATCTTTTCTTTTTGATCTTAAATATATATCAACATATCCAACCTAATAGTCAACACAAATTGAACATAACTTAAACATTTTATCTTGGAAATAGGATTGAAATCACATGAAAATATATAAGAAAATATAAGATAATTCAATCCTATCAGTGACAGGAGACACTGAAGTGTCACAGAAGTAGCTACAGACCCTTCTAGGTATGCCTATTTACCCAAAACTAGGATTTAACAGTTTCAAAAGCAGAACAAGTTCATACATTCAACAACTTGGACATTCCCAATTCAATACACACATATAGCATAAGTCAAATCAATTCAGTATCAAACATAACAAATAAAGATGAGACTTTCTTATATTACTTATAATAGCTCCCTTTTCTCTTATTGCATCGAAGTCCCTACAATATTTGGAAGCGGTTGCTCGACGTGCTCGTCTATATGCAATCATATATAGTTTCATATTACTACATTGCTTAATTAACTAAATAAGCACATTTAAGAATGTATCATGTAATATGCATGTTTAATGACAAATTCTTCGCCATATTTCCATACTAAACTGAAGTAAACATCAATTGTAGTTGAAAAGTTCCAAAATTTATACATTCAATTACTATTCTAGCTTTTGCTAGAAGCACCTCATTCGGGTCAAGTTTGTATAATCAATAAGATCAAGAAAATGATGTATTTCTATAACACTTTCTCCTAGAAAGTTGTTCCTCTGTGTCTTAAGTTTCTAATGATATGAAGATCATAGAATTTGGTTTATTATTCAATGAGTTATGCTCAAAATATCACAGACTGTGTACATTTGAAAGTTTAGCTAATGCATGATCATACATTCAAGTTATACACCTCATAACTCTCAATTCCAATATCCAAAAATTACAAAATTTATACCAATAGAAAGCTAAAACAATAAGCTATAACTTTGGTAAGACATCTTTGCTTGATTCGACCTACATCAATACAGTTGATTCAATAACAACAAGATATGATTTCTATCCCTAGTAGTGCTACAGCTGAAGACAAGACTCACTTTCAACCTAAATTTCAAGATCCTTAAGGACAGAATTCAAATTAAATTTCTACTTAAAATTTTTATCTAAATTTTCTAGTTTAGTTTGAATAAAAAATCATCTCATTTGGAGCTCTACGAATTAAGTTGTAATCCAAATACTAAAAAATGTTCACTATAATATCTCCAGTTTATAATATTCTAGCACATACCCTCACTTTGAGTCAATCAATCTTTTTCTAATCAATTCAGATGCCTCTAAATTTTTATGGAGAGAAAGAACAATGGATTAGGAGTCTATTGGTTCAAGTTCCAAGTCATGTGGAGATCGGATGACAAAGTTGTGGCTAAAAGAATCAACACAGTTTAATTTTGGAAAAAACCTTCGTGTACAACTCCTCTTCTCTTCTCTCTCTAGCTTAACAAAACACATATTTTTCTTCTTCACCCTAAATTGCAGACTTCTTCACTCTTCTTCCTACTGATTTATTCATTCCTAACCATATATTCTATCTTTCTACTCCAGTACAATCTCAAAATAATTCAAATGCAATTTTATATGGTATTTACCATCAAAATCGAAACTTCACACCTGCTTTCTCTCACTACTGTAAGTTTGTTTTATGAACAATAACAACCCACAAACCAAAACATAACCTATAGCCACTTATGCATGCAGCTATCCCCAAGCATGCAAACATCATCTATACTACTCCCCTTTCAACCCAACAACACAAAACAACTCAAAAATTCAAGGTTCAAACTTAAACATCAAAATCGACGTCTCTCACGCATGTTCCCTATTTTCTGCATTTTTCTCCATGTTTTTGTACTTCTTCATTCTCACTACCGAATTTATTTCTTCCCATATCACTCATGCATGAACCATTATACAAAATATTAAAACATCATCAAATGCATTCACGAAAAACTTACTTGATTCAATGAAATTCTAGCTCAAAAACTCTAGATGTTCTCATTATCTCAAGCAAACAAACATCAACTCAAACGTATACTAATCTTCAGCTAGTTCTCTAGCAGTTGAGAGTTAGAAACCAAATACATAAACATGTATAACAGGCAGTTTTGGTGATGGATGAAAAGAATAAAGAAAAGAGTTTTAGTTGGTGTTTTCGGTCGTGATGAAGAGATGTGAGTTGCAAAAGTGTTTTTGCTCAACACCTAACTGCTTAGGTTAATAATTCAATGACACATGGCACCCATGTGGGTCATATTTCACCCTCCCATTTTTCACTTATTCTATTTTTTTTCCAAATTACCCCAAAATTTCAAAAATTCCTAAAATTCACCAAAAAAATTTGAAATATTCATGATATGCTCCAAATAATTTTTTGACACATAAAAACCACAATTCTCATTTTAATCGAAATTTTAAAACCAATTATATCAAAAAATGTCAATGAATGCATATACAAGTCTTTACATATGTCAAAAATATTTATTCACATACATATGAATAGTCAATAATGCATAAGCATTCAGTGTACTACTCATTCCCTCAATATTCTAGGCTCGAACATAAGATGTTACAATTCTTCCCTCCTTAAAAAATTTTTTCCGTGAAATTCGTACCTGATCTGAATAGTTGCACATACTAAACTTTTATGGTTTCTTCTGATTCCCATGTTGCTTCCTCAAGTCCATGGTGATGCTAGAGTACCTTTACTAAAGGTATTAGCTTGTTTCTAAGTTATTTGACTTCTCTAGCTAAGATAGAAACTGGCCCTTCTTCATAAGACAAATCCAGTTGTACTTGACTTTCCTACATAGGAATCTTATGTGTAACATCAGACCAATATCTTCTTAACATAGAAACATGAAATACATCATGCAACTTGGCCAATACTTCAGGAAGAGCTAACTGATAAGCTACTAGTTCAACTTTTTTAAAAACTTCATAAGGACCAATGTATAGTGGACTAAGTTTATCTTTCTTACCAAATCAAAGTATATTCTTCCACGGTGACACTTTCAAGAACACCTTATTGCTTACTTGATATTCAATATACCTCTTTTTCATATCAGCATAGGACTTTTGCCTATCATTGGCATCTTTCAACCTATGTTGTATAATCTGAACCTTTTCTTCAGTATCTTTCATAATATCAAGCCCGATCATCTTATTTTCACTCAACTCAGTCCAACATATCGAAGTTCTACACCTTCTATCATACAACGCTTCATAAGGCGTCATTCTAATGCTAGTCTGATAACTGTTGTTATAGGCAAACTCCATCAGAGTCAAATAAGTATCCTAACTCCCTGGAAACTCTAACACATAACCCCATAGTAAATCTTCTAATATCTATATAACCTATTCAAATTCTCCATCTGTTTGGGGATGGAAAGCAGTACTAAATATAACTTAAGTTCCTAGAGCCTTTTTTAAACTTTTCCAAAATTTTGAAGTACATCAAGGATCAGGATCAGAAATGATAGACAACGGTACTCCATGTAATCTCAATATTTGATTCATATATAAATCGCCAAGCCTATCCAAAGAATGGTTAGGATGAACAGGCAGAAAATGAGCAAATTTGGTAAACTTATCCATAATTACCCATACTTCATCATGTTTTCTTTGAGTGAGAGGAAGTCCAGTGACAAAATCCATGGTAATGTTATCCCATTTCTATTGAGGAATAAAAATAAGATGTAACAAACCAGATGGAACCTGGTGTTCAGTTTTAGCCTGCTGATATGTCAAACATTTAGCTACATAATCTACAACATCCCATTTCATCCCTGATCACCAATAATACTGCTTCAAATCTTGACACATCTTGTTTTTGCCAGGATGCATAGTAAAGACTGTATTATGAACCTCAAACAATAGCTTTCTCTTTAGTTCATCATTAGCTGGCACATATAATCGATCTTTATAATATAATTCACCATCTCCTTTTATAGAAAAATCAGGCTGCTTACCATACTGAGTAGGCGAGATAAGTTATTGCAATTTATCATCAGAACATCACAAATCTCTTATCTCAAAGTAAGCATTTCTTTCAATTGAGCTATGAAAGCTCCTTCAAATACAGGTTCCTAATCACTCTCCTTCATTGATAATACTGAAATGGTCTTCCGACTCAAGACATCGTCTACGACATTAGCCTTACCTAGATGGTAATCCACAATACAATCATAATCTTTAAATAGTTCTAACCAATGCCATTGTCTCAGATTGAGTTCTTTTTTGGTAAGTAGGTACTTTAGACTCTCATAATCTGTGAAAATTCTACATCGTTCCCTATTCCACCAAATTTTCAAGGCAAACACTACTGCTGCAAGCTCCAGATCATGTGTAGGGTAATTATGTCCGTGTGTCTTTAGTTGCTTAGAGGTATAAGCAACTACCTTTCCATTCTGCATTAAAACACAACCCAAACCATTTCTAGATGCATCACTAAACGTAACATACTCCTTACCAGAAGTAGGCTGAACTAATACAGGAGCTTCAGTAAGCATACTTTTCAGTTGATCAAAATTATTGTGACATCTATTAGACCATTCATACTTCACCCCTTTCCGTAACAGTTTAGTTAAAGGGGATGCTATCACCTAGAACCCCTTCACAAACTAACGATAATAACTAGTCAAACCTAGAAAACTTCTCACTTCTGTCACATTCTATGGTGTCTTCCAGCTAACAATTGCTTCTATCTCACTAGGATTAACTCTAATCCCTTTAGAAGAGACAACATGTCCTAGAAATGATACCTCTTCAAGCCAGAAATCACACTTTCTCAACTTAACGTACAACTATCTTTCCCTCGGGGTCCATAACACAATTTAAAGATGCTCAGTATGATCCAGTTCATTTATAGAATAGACCAAGATATTATCTATAAATACCACAATGAACTGGTCTAAATAAAGCCTGAATATTCTATTCACAGATCCATAAATGCTGGTGGAGCGTTAGTTAACCCGAATGGCATTATCAAGAATTCATAATGTCCATATGGGGTCCTAAACGTAGTCTTCGGTACATCCACATCCTTTACTCAAAGTTGATAGTATCTCGATCATAGATCTATCTTTGAAAACACCCCTGCATCTTTCAATTAATCAAATAGATCTTCAACCCTTGACAACGGATACTTATTCTTCACTGTGATTCTATTAAATTGCTTATAATCAATGCACATTCGTAAAGTACCGTCCTTTTTTCTTAATGAATAAGACTGGTGCTCCCCACGATGATACAATGAGTCGAATAACCCCTTTATACAGAAGCTCTTATAACTGCACCTTCAACTTCTTCAATTTAGTAGGAGCCATTCTGTATGGTACTCTAGATATAGGAGCAGTGCCAGGCATGACTTCAATAGACAACTCCACTTTCCTTTTAGGAAGGAGTCCAGATAACTCTTCAGTAAACACATCTAGAAATTCTTTCCCCATAGGAATATCTAGCAATGTTCTACCCTCCTTCTTAAAATTAAATACAAAAGCCAGATATGCTTCACATCCCTTCCTGAGGAGCTTTCGAGCTTGCATAGCAGATACCACATTAGCTAAGGAACTAGTGTCGATGCCTTGCAATACTATTTTAAGGTGATCAGGCCCCCTAAATATAACTATCTTAGCATTACAATCAACTACTGCCTGATGCTTGGATAACCAATCCATACCCAGAATCAAATCAAATTCATGAAAAGGTAATCTAATCAGATCTGCTCCATATTCATTTCCTTGAATCATGATAGGACAATTCCTAAACACCTGATTAACTAACACACTACTACCCAGAGGACGAGTTATAAGAATATCATATTCTAACTGATCTATAGACATCTCCTTATCTGGCATTTCTCTAACACAGATCTAGAAATGAAATAATCCAGGATCAATCAGTGCATGCATTTCAGAATTGAAGAGAGAAACAATACCAGCAATGAATTTAGGTGCATCCTGATCCTTACGAGCTTTCAATGCATAAGCTTGAGCTGAAGCAGAAGGCACAGCTGGTCGATTTACAGTCTCTAATTGGGTACTCAGATTAGGTTTGTTCTGCCCAAGTCCTCCTCGACCTTTACCACATCTTATATTCCCAGCAGATGCATAAGAAACTATCCTATTGACTTGCAATGTATGAGACTATCTGCGAGGGCAGTTAGCTATCTGATGCTTAGTACTTCCACAACGGAAACATGTACCTGTAACCCTCTAGCACACACCCCAATGATGTACAGAACAATGAGGACACTTCGGGGCACCAAAATCTCAACC
Organism: Erythroxylum reticulatum; assembly: GCA_025504915.1. Taxonomy (NCBI): domain Eukaryota; kingdom Viridiplantae; phylum Streptophyta; class Magnoliopsida; order Malpighiales; family Erythroxylaceae; genus Erythroxylum; species Erythroxylum reticulatum. The sequence goes on from JANSVA010000007.1 coordinate 3,733,661, forward strand.
CATACAGGAACCCCTACTAGAAGCAGTCATAGAGGGATAATTTTTTGACCTTCCTCGAGCTACAGATCTTTGAGTAACTTTTGGTGTAGAAGAAACACCTTCCCGACTTCATTTGCGCAAGGACTGGCCTCCTCTAGCAAAGCCTCTTGATTGATTCCTTTCCCTTTTAATCACCTCTTGCCTCTCTATTTTCATAGCAACTTACACCAGCTGATAGTAATTCACTTACTGCAACAGAATAATTGCCACTAGATGCTCCTTGATGGAATCATTCAATCCATCCTTGGACTGATGACACCGAAACTCCTCAGTAAGCACCAATTCAGGGGCATAGTTACTGAGTTGATTGAATTCCTGATTGTACTCAGCAATAGAAAATTTCCTATGCTTTAGATTCAAAAATTGCTTCCACTTCTCCTTTCTGTAAGCTTCCGTAACATACTTAGCTCTGAATTTTTAGGTAAAGAAATCCCCCAAGTCAAAGACACCGATAGCTGAGGATTTCTCAAAACGAACTTCCACCACTCATAAGCCGCTCCCTGAAGGAGAGAGACAGCATGCTGGACAACTGATCTCTTCCAACACCCTCTTCACTTTCTCAATCCAGAACTTAGCTCTTTCATATTCCTCCAAAGATGTCCCAATAAATTCCTTAGCTCCATACTTCCACAGTTGATCAATTGGAGCCTTAGGTGTGGTCATACGATGTAATAATGTCATCATATCCTGGGACAACTTCACTAAAGCCTCTCCCTGAGCTGTAGGAGGAGGTGGCACCACAACTTCTCCTCGATTAACCTTAGAGGGTCCGGATGTCGATGGACGAGATTGCTCAGGAGTATTCGTCTCAGCAACCTCGTTAACAACTTCTTGAGATCTTTCCATCTTTATTTCAATAATCAAAACATGGGATAAACCGCATTAGGACAAAACACAACTTTTACACTCAAGAATAAGCAATAGTTAACCGCTGGTTAAACCAAAATCGCCCAAATCATGCTCTGATACTAAAAGATGTCACACCCATATACCCCCTAGAAGGATATATGGATGCCACACAAATTAGTACAAACAAATCCAAGCATTCGATTTCTTCCATAAAACAATTCAGGCAAACACACATTATATTACATTGAACGTAATACAAACTTGTTTTAAATCCCAATCCAATCTGAAATATAGTTATTACAAACTTTATACAAATTCAAATTCATATACATCAGATACAAGCCAAAATCAAACTCAAAAGTACATTTTGATCAAAGTAAATCTTAGACTTCTTTGACCATTGTGGTTACTTGTCCCAATCTTTATAAACGTTTATCAGAACCTACACGGGGCAATTCCACCGTGCTAAGCATATAGGTTATTGAGTAATAACTAAACTATGCATAAACTAACAATTACTGAATCAAGTTATAGCATAAGCATTCATTAAAATTTTGTCTTAACAAATAATTCAGACATCATGAATTTTTAAAACAGTTTGCATAGATAATAGGACTGAGTATTAGAAGAAGGCATAATCCTTTAGATCAAAACATAATTTTGTTTATATTAAAATCAAACATATTTTAGAATACAAAACCAGATGACTGCTAATCTATCAACAGAAGTGGGTAACGAGACTTAGATAGGAGATACCATGATTGGTATCATAAAACAGGAGAGACTTACGTCTCAATAACAGGAGACACCGAAGTGTCAATAACAAATGACATCGAAGTGTCAGTGATAAGAGACACCGAAGTGTCACAAGAGTAGTTGTAGACTCTTCTAGGCATGCCTATTTATCCACAACTAGGACTTAACAATTTCAAAAGCATAACAAGTTCATACATTCAATAACTCAGACATTCCCAATTTAATACACACATATAGCATAAGTCAAATCAATTCAGTATCAAACAGAACAATTGAAGATGTGATTGTCTTATATTACTCACAATAGCTCCCTTTTTGCTTATTGCCTTGAAGTCCTGACAATATCTGGAAGCGGTCGTTCGACATGCTCGTCTATATGCAATCATATATAGTTTCATATTACTACATTGCTCAATTAACTGAATAAGCACATTTAAGAGTGTATCATGTAATATGTATGTTCAATGACAAATTCTCGGGTATATTTCCTTACTAAACTGATGTAAACATCAATTGTAGTTCAAAAGTTCCAAATTTCATACATTCAATTGCTATTCCATCTTTTGCTGGAAGCACCTCATTTGGGTCAACTTTGCATAATCAATAAGATCAAGTAAATGATGTATTTATGTAAAACTTTCTTCTAGACAATTATTCCTCTGTGTCTTAAGTTTCTAATGATATCAAGCTCATACAATTTGGCTTATAATCAAAATACCGAACCATGTTCACTATAATATTTCCAGTTTACAATATTCCAGTACATACCCTCACTTTGAGTCAATCAATCTTTACCTAATCAATTAAGATGGCTCTAAATTTTTATGGAGAGAAAGGAAAATGTCTTAGGAGTCTATTGGTTCAAGTTCCAAGTCATTTGAAGATCGAATGACAAAGTTGTGGATAAAAGAATCAACATAATTTGATTTTGAAAAAAACCTTCGAGTGCAACTCCTTTTCTCTTCTCTCTCTAGCTTAACAAAACAAATATTTTTCTTCTTCTTCACCATAAACTGTAGACTTCTTCACTCTTCTTCCTACTCATTTATTCATTCCTAACCATATATTATGTCTTTCTACTCTAGTACAATCTCAAAATAATTCAAATGCAAGCTTATATGGTATTTACCATCAAAATTGAAACTTCACACCTGCTTCCTCTCACTATTGTAAGTTTGTTTAATGAACAGTAACAACCCATAAACCAAAACAGAACCTATAGCCACTTATGCATGCATCCATCCATAAGCTTGCAAACATCATCTATACTGCTCCCCTTTCAGCTCAACAACACAAAACAACTCAAAAATTCAGGGTTCAAACTTAAACATCAAAACCGACATCTCTCAGCCATGTTCCCTATTTTCTGCATTTTTTCCATGCTTCTGTACTTCTTCATTCTTACTACTGAATTTATTTCTTCCCATATCACTCATGCATGAACCCATATACAAAATATTAAAACATCATCAAATGTATTCACGAAAAACCTACTTGATTCAATGAAATTCCAGCTCAAAAATTCCAGATGTTCTCATTATCTCAAGCAAACAAACATCAACTCAAATGTATACTAATCTTCAGCTAGTTCTCTAGCAGCTGAGAGTTAGAAACCAAATACATAAACATGTATAATAGGTAGTTTCGGTGATGGATGAAAAGAACAAACAAAAGAGTTTTAGTTGGTGTTTTCGATGGTGAAGAAGAGATGTGAGCTGCAGAAGTGTTTTTGCTTAACACCTATCTACGTGGGTTAACAATTCAATGACACATGGCACCCATGCATGTGAGACGTATGTCGCCCTCCCATTTTTCTCTTATTCTATATTTTTTGTCCAAAATATCCCAAATTTTCAAAGTTCCTAAAATTCACCAAAAATTCTAAAATAATCATGATATGCTTCAAATAAATTTTTGACACATAAAAACCATAATTCTCATTTTAATCGAAATTTTAAAACCAATTATACCTGAAAATGTTAATGAATGCATATATACATCTTTATATATGTTAAAAATATTTATTCACGTACATATGACTAGTCAATAATGCATAAACATGCAGTGCACTATTAATTCCCTTAATATTCTAGCCCCGAATGTGGGATGTTACACTTCTCCTCTTCAAATTTGATTCAAAATATGTCAAATTTATTATTACAGGTATATGGTTCTTTATGCTGGATTTGTCAAATGGTCTTCAATCCTTTTAGGTTTCTTCATTGATAAGCATCCTACTTTTTCCACTATGAATCATTAGGCCATAACTCACTAGAAGAAACTAGATTTTTGTTGACATGCCATAGTTTTGATTCCAAAATCTTTAAAAGATTGGCTTCGAAATCAAAACTAAAGAGGAAAAGATCCTCCTCATTAATGAGGAATTACTCAAATCCTAGTTTTATTGAATGGAGATATGTTATGGACCTAAAAACATTGAAAATGAAGCATGCCTATTTGGATCAACTTTCGTGATGTTCCATTAGAATATTAGTCCATCATCGGGCTAAGTTACCTTACTAGTTACCTAGGCAAACCTCTATACTTTGATTAAGTTATAGTAGAGATGAGAAGAATTAAATATGCAAGGATCTGCATTGAAGTGGTATTAGAACAAGAACTCCCTAACATATTCATAATACTTAAGCTTAAAGAAGGAAATAATCTTTTAGAGGTTTAAGTTGCAATCTCGTACTAATGGAACCCTTCCTTAAGTTAGTAGAAAAATATCTGGAGACCAACATGCAAAACTTTCATAAGAGGTGATTATGCAAAACTAATAGCGAAGGAAGCAAGAAGAGGGATTTGTAATAAATCTACTTTTAAAGCAAATGCTCCTAAAATAGGAAAAGAATTATTAAGTCTAATATCTCACTAATCCCCTTAACTACAGACCTAGTTCCTAATAAACATCCATAGAATACAACATTATAGCCATGGAATTACCCCCTAATCAAGAAAATTTGAACTTCTACCAATTATCTCGTAAAAGGTCCCTATGGTTAAGGATAGCACTTAGACCTTAATACCTTAAGCTAATACACTAAATTCACTAAATAACTCCAAAATTCTCTAATTAAACAACCACTAGTATCAAATGGCAATGAAAACTTAAAGGATAAGGAAGGAATTATAGATGTACATAAAGATATTTCCTCAAACTTTAGAAGAAGAGATAAGAAGAAAAAAAAATCCCAAAAGGGTCCTAAAGCTACAATTCCCTACCTTTAAATTGGTCATTGTATGGAATGTAAGGGGATTGAACTAACCTCTTAAGCAATAGAATATAAGAGATTAGATCAGTAACAAAACCTTGTATTATAGTAGTTCTTAAAACAAAAATAAATGTTCAATCATACAATAAAGGACTAGGGTGTTTTTAGTTAAAACAATGTTTTAAAAACTAGAGCAAAAATTAAACTGATAAGAAAAGAGGTTTAAAGTTTAAATATTCAATTAGTATTAGACCGTCATAAAACCAGTATATATTAAATAAAAATAAAATTATAAGAATTAGCAAAAATATATTATAAAAATAAAATATTTTATTTAAATAAAAATATATAAATTTCTATTTATGAATAATCATTTAACAATAATTCTAATAATTCTAATTAAAATTCAATCTAACATAAAAAAATAACAATTAAAATTAAATTTAAAATTTTGTTTCTGAAAGAGTTTGTGCAACATCATCGTTAAAAATTTCAAATTCTCCAACACTATCTAAAGACTCAAAAACTATGCTTTCATCTAAAGTATTTGTATTAACATTTTTCACTACATTTAGACAAACTACAAATCAATAATGTATGAGTTATATTTTATTTAATACCTTATACTTTTAAATTTTAAATGCATATAAAATAATATATGAATTAACCATAGTTGATGTTCTTAATTCATTCTTCGAGACAAACGTATTTTCTTTTTAAATCACCTTTTTAAGTTCATTATAATCAATTTCAATCGATGGTTCTCCTTTTTTGATCCAAAAATCAATATCAATTGGATCATATATTCTCATCTTACTCATACTTTGAATATATAATAGACAAAATATATAATTAATAATAAAAATTATAATATTGAAAAATAAAATTCAATCAATAAGGTACATATTCTTTATCCTTAGATTATAAGTAACATAAACAAGGTCACTGAGTCTTTGATGTAGTAAACAATTTTGTTTCTACAAATAAATACGATAAAAAACACCTCAATTACATTCACAATCTGTTGAAAATGTTGTTTGACTAAATAATCTAATAGCAAGTTTTCTTAATATTGGGGCACTTTTACCAAATAATTTCTACCGCTCATCTGTTATTTAAATTAATAGTTATAAAATAATAAGTATATTATTGATAAATGATACGTTAAAAGTATGAAAACTTACCAAGTTGCATTTTTCATTGAAAGTTCTCTCTTTGCAGACGATCGAAAAAAATTCCTATACCTTCATAATACAATTTAATTTCATTTATCATCTTTGATTGCTCTTCATTAGAGAATCTACCTTTGCATTCAATCACATCAAAAAAGGCCACCTATAGTATCACATCTATGCATACATCTCTGCTATATAAGCAATAAGGGTTAAGGAAGTTAGGCATTAAATGGATCCTTTGAGTAGATGTGTGTCCCATCACCAATCAACAATATCTGTATAAGGCTTGTATAATTTCTCCTTCCATTTAAAAAGATTCATATATGTTTTGTGAACTCTATACATACCACCATATATATATACCTTAAAGATAGTTTCTTATCTGAGTTAATAATCCCAAATTACCTTAGAAGTGGAGTCACAATCTTCATAATAATCAAGCAAATATCCTAAAACTTATTATCTTAAATAATAGGACAAACATCTTTTCCATTGAAACCCTTTGATTATGACTTGAAAAGTGTTTACTTTTTTTACTAAATTTTGATGTTCTTGTTTAAGATCATAAATTGTGTTCAAAGTGTTTGCCTTTAATCTATCCACCTATCTACCATAATAGTGCATATTGTTCCCAAAGGCATAGAACAAAAATTCGCTTATCCACTGTAAGCTTAGGCTTATATATATCCACAATTAATTGACTTTCTTTTTTCAAATCGTGAAGTAAGGGCACACAAATCTCATAATGAGAAGAAGAGTTAAATCTTGACCCTATTGTTGTAATAGCATTTATTGCTTCTTGAAAATATGGTGAATTTAAAGCATCTAAAGAAATACATTAATGATAGAGCCATCTAGCCCAAGCTCTTTTACCTCTCAAAATATCATCCTTATTAATCAAAAAACTTTCTAAACTAGGATGAGAACTAGGAGTGATTCTTGGAGGAAAATAAGAATCTATGTCAATAATAGCTTTTCCTTTTCCTTTATTTAATACTTATGCTTCATCATCTCCAAAAGATTTATTATAAATCTCTTTATTTTCTATTTTCTTTTCACTTGTTGATACAAATAATTTTCAATCATCTCACGTACATCAAATGGTGTTTTTTTTCATATGAAGCAATATTATCCACAGCACCAATAATGTGTTCTTTCATTCTATAAATTCCTCCTCCTTTACATATTCTACTGCAAAACATACAATTATATTGAATATTTTCATCAAATGTTTGAGAAGAAGAAAAATAATTTCATGCTGAATCAACGTCACTATGAGTAAAGGATGTTAAGTTCACTAAATCTTTTTTTGATGATTTCATATTTTTCATTATGATTTCAAACATAAAATATAAGAAAAATACTTTACTATTTTATTACAAAATAGTCAAATATTTAATCATCAAAATTAAAGATCAAGGATTCTTGTTGTTTAAATATTTTTAAGATCATTTAGTGACTGAAAAATAAATTGAGTTGAAATAAAAAGGCAAAGTTAAAAAGGTTAGAATGCAAAAGAAAAAGATTGATTTATGAATTTAAAAAAAGATCATACAAAAAGGACAAAACAAAAAATAATCACAAAAGGGACGAAAGTAACGAACATGAGACAAGAGGCATGCATGAGCTAAAAAGAAAAATGGAAAGTGGAGTGACATCGAGTTTTCATAGGAGTGTACCAACAAAAACTGTTGCAAATTTGATTAATTGTTTAAAATAACGAGTTTGGAGTTATACTAAGTAAATACTGTCAGAAGATCCTAAGTTGGAAAATTACATACTAGTTGCCCAGTATCCTAGTTCAAAGAAGAAAGCCTCTGTATTTAAAAGAAACGAAAAGGATCTACTCAATGTACGAGACCAAGTTGAATTCCATGTAACGTAAGGTTTATGACAGCATAATGGATATTTCTCAAGTCCAATGCCCGGTCAGACCTCTAATATTTATCCCTTTGACTGCTTCAATTTAGTATCATTCTTGTGCATCATGTTCGGATTCATTGGTGGTTCTAGCCAAAATCAGTAGGGGAACCAATTGACTGATAGTTCTGCTCTAGTAGCAAGCTTAGAGTGATACCGAGTAAATACCAGAGAAAAAGATCCTAAGCTGGAAAGTTGATTTTATTGGAAGTAATAGGACTTCTGTTTATGTTTGTTTCTATGTTGTTCACTATGATTCCTTTTGTGGGAGGAAAGGCAACTCTTTTATTTATTAATAGGACTTGTGAGTTATTTTGACCTCCCAAAGGTTTGTGAGCCTCCTACAGGCTAACCCTAACCTTTACTGAGAATAAGATGAGTCAAGAGTGTAAAGTTTCCAAAATATGTCTAAAATTTATGGCTTTTACAATTTAAATACGTTTTAATGCCCATGAACACAGTCTAGGACTTAGTAGATCCTCTTATTTCCTCTAGGAAAGAGACATGGCCTCTGGCATGCACGTCCCCTTAGATTGTGGATCCTCAAGTTTCTCTGTGACAATCACACAATCTATGGCACGAAATAAATCAAGTTGCATTGCTTTATAGATTTTCTTCAAGTCGTGTGGTCTCTCTCCAAGATGTATTTTTACGTCATATGTATTGTTAAAGTTGATCTATATAGGAATTGGCTAACACACAAGCATATATAATAATGTGTTCTTTTAATACTTTGACATATATAAAGGGATATTGACATAAAAATTAAGCAAAATATTTAAGAAAATTTTATGTACAATAAAAACAAATAGGTTTTAATATCACCTCCTCTCTAATGTTGACTAAAGATACTTTTAGAGTGATTATAAAATTAGTAGCTCATTATGAAATATTGTCATATCAAATAGATATAAGAATAACTTTTCTTAAAAGAGACATTTATAGAGAAATTTATATAGAGTAAGACTAGAGATTTAGGAAAGATGAAAGAAGTCATTCATCTATAAATTATAGAAATCCATTTATGAAATAAAAAATTTTTTTTTAATGATACTTTAAATTTCATGAAGTGATTAACTAATTTGTCTTTATAGAAAATAAATTAGAATCATCCTTATATCAAAAGCTAAGAGGAGAAAAGTCTATACACTTTGAATGATGTCTTACTTGCGTAAAATGACCTAGGCTTATTGTATGATGTAAAGAAATTAATATCTAAGAATTTTGAAGTAAAAGATATACCTTAAAACTTGCTTAATCTACAAATATATATATTAGATTACATATTACACTCATAGTTGTGAATTTGTAATTAGTAGGTTACATAAGTTCAAATTTTTTTATGTGCTTATATGATAGGAATTTGAGCTTCTTTATTTTTATGTTACCAAATGGTGCAATATCTTACAAAAGTGTCAATACACACCTATGAGCTAGTAGACTACCCAAATTGATATATATTTTTTTTGTATATGATATTGTTGCTTCATAAATTGTACAACAATACCTTAGTAAAAATCTTATTAAAACACAAGTCTATAAAGGTCTAATAATACACAACCTTATCCCTAACTAGTAAAAAGGCTATTTTCGAATGACATAAGAAAAAGAAAATAATAATAATAAATAAAGTAAGTAAAATAAAAATAAATAAAAATAAAAATAAAAATACTAAAAATGAAATAAATAACATAAACAAAAAATAATATTAAAAATAAAATAAATACTTAATGAATAAAATATGAAATAAGTAATAAGCTAAAAAACAACAACAATAACAAGATAATAATAATAATAGGGCTAAGTAGAAAAATGTTTACACAAAATCACTAAAAGGTAAGCACTAAATATTTAAAAAATTAGGCCACAAATAAAAGGAAAGTGCTAAAAGATCTATGAGAATGACAAGGATCTTTCTATGAGAGATCTTTTATCCGTATCTTAGTACGTCAAAGTTTTCTATTATGAGCCATGCCCTCACTAAGTTCTAATATGGGTATATCATTCTTGATCACCTCTCCTCAATTTTTCGTAGGCTTTCCTTTTTTCCTCTTGCAGTCTCTGAGTACAATTTTCTCCCATCTTCTCTCACTGGATCGTTTAGGTGTCTCCTCTTAACATGTTCAAACCACCTAAGCCTTGTCTCTTTTAATCTTTCAATAATGTTAGCCACCTTTAATTTGTCCTTTGCCATTACATTCCTAGCCTTATGTCTTCTAGTAAGATTGTACATCCAATGAAGCATCCTCACCTCTGCTACCATTAGCTTATGACTATACACCTATTTGATGGGCTAAAACTTTGTCTGATAAAGCATGATCGGCCTAATCACTAAACGATATAATTTACCTTTAAGCTTGAATAGTATCTTTTTGTTAAATAAAACTCCTGATGTACTTCTCCATTTAAGTCACCCTTATCTCATACGGTGAACTATACCTTCATCAATCTCTCCATTGCTCTGGATGATAGACCCTAAATAGTTAAAACACTTCTTTTGTGGTATAACTTCTGAACCAATCTTTACCTCCATCTTAGTAGCCTTCTTATACCCTAAAAAGTTGTAATCTACATACTCAGTCTTAGTCTTACTCAATTTAAAGCCCTTTAACTTTAATGTATCCTTCCAAAGTTCAAGCTTGACATTGACACCCTCTTTTGTCTCATCCACCAAAAGAATTTCATTAGCAAACAACATACACTAAGGAACATCCCGTTGTATAGTCTTGGGAAGCTTATCAATCATTACTGTGAACAAAAAGTGACTCAAAGAGGAGCCTTGGTGTAGCCCAATGCTTCACAAATTATATGGATATGAAATCTCATTTTAGTAGCATCTATGATTGATGTTATATGACTATTAAAGAGCTCATTTAGAAAGTTGAGATTTTATTGAAGCATACCAAGATTGAACATATGTTGGCTGATCCTCTAACTAAATGATTACCGACTACTACTTTTAAGTGACATATGTGTAAAATGGACATCTTGGAGTCTTTCACAATGTCAATTAGAGAGAATCATAAGTTAGCTCCAAATTAGTTGTTTTTATATAATTAAATTACATTTTGTAATGATGATCATCATTCAAGGAGAGCTATACAAGTGTGTATCTAAGCGTGTCATAGGAGGCATTATTATGTTATAAGGAGATATATATATGTCATGGGGAGACATTACCATGCCAATTTGTATCATTGTTATTGGCTAGTACTAACCATTATTTACAAAAGCATAACGATTTCCTTCAATAGATATATCTACAAAAGTAGGTCCTTTGGGGTAATGTTTTAAATATAAAGTATAATACTACTTTAATGAACGACTGAATATAAACTTGAACTCATATAATAGCCTTGAGTTACATAGAACAAATGTAATTTTAAGGACTTATATATTAATTTTCTACACCCTCAACTCTTAGCTAAAGATGTTTTTACCTTATGACCATTTCATTGTTATACTTCCTATGTATCTCATATGTAATAATCAATTTATTGTCCAGTTAATGGTAATTTCAATAAAATGATTAATTGTCTATTATTTTCCTTGAAAGGATCTCATGTTCCTTTATCTCCATATTGCATACAACATTATATAAAACTAGAACAATTAGTCTATTGGCAATAGAGGTTGCATAATTGTTGAATCTTGCTTCATATAGATATTGCATACTAATTAGAAGAACACGTGCTTGATTATTTTGGCTTTTTGATTGCATAGTTTTCATTATAGATTATGATCATTTAATCATTTGATTGCTAAAATAAAATAAATGGAACTGGTGGGATAGTTTGTTTGAACTAGATTAACTTATAATAAATGAATTTAAAAGCAAGGGATCCAAAGATTAACTGGCAAGATTAATTAGTGGCTTCTTTTAAGCCATATCTCATCAACACGATAGAGTCTTCCAAGTTGGCATTAGAAATAATAGTGGACATATTGTCAACTATAATTAAGAACCCTTGATATTTCTCACCTAATCATTCCCCTAAATTAACTCCTTCACTTTAAAATGATTTGGTAGCATATGCCCCAAGTTGTTCAACTTATTGATCAAGTGAAGAGGCCTAATTCATTCTGGTTATCACACCATATCCAAGTAGTGTTAACATTCCTAATTTTGAAATTTGTCTCTTTGTATAGGTTTTCTATTAGCTTTAGGAGCTATAACATGGTCCAATAGGATTCAAATTCAAGTTTGGCTATCTAGAAGTTCTTACCTTTCAAATATTGGGTACGAATCAATTTCAGCCACAATGAACAACATTATATTTATCATTTGAATGGGGATAACGCTAAAGCCTCCCTTATTTTTAAGTGGACACACTTCAGAACATTTAAATTTTGCTATTGATTTCTTTAATGCATCACAAAAAAAACATTTATCATCATTCATTCAATTGTTTTGATTATATTCTTTAAGGAATATCAAATGGGAAGACCAATATCCATATAACTAAAGAGCTAGCTCACTAGATGACAAGGACCTAATTAAAAAATATAGTTGGCTTTTGTCTTTACTAATTACGAGGCCTGAGAGATTGTTAAACTTTTTTAATGAATTCATTAATGAACAAATTGAAGTAGAGTCAACATCATAAAGAAAGTCATCATAAAATGGCATATTATATATCTTAAATTTCTTGCACTTGTTTTGATATTTGAACTATTCTTTGTAATATATATTATGGACAATTAATCTATTTAGTACCTTAATACATAGTATAAATAAAGAGAGAAGGGATCACCTTGTCTCAAACCTTTTCCCTTAATCAAGTGAGTTGTTTCACCATTTATCAAAATTTTATACAAGGTGGTTGAAATGCATTGTTCAATATAATTGATAAATAATCCAGGGGAGCTAAAATTTTAGCTCTGTCAACATCTTGGCTGCTTCACTGAAAAATTCCATAATGGAGCAAGTGCCTTGTTTTTTTCATTGTGTTCCAGGACTTCTAAAAGAAACAGGCGTTTAACTACTAGGTCTTATGGACTTGTTTGGATTGAGATTAAAGAGAGCTTTCTCAATATTTGATGTTTTGAAATGCTTAAGGAGTTGGTCAACTTATGCTTCTATGATATGTTTAGAAATAAAAGATTATATAATCTGCATAGATGAACATCTATTAGTATATGTGCCAAGAGTATTTTGAAAATAGTTGTGAGCCTTTAGAACATCCTCATACTTAGAACATCATCTATTAGTTTATGTGCTAAGAGCATTTTGAAGATACTTGTGAGCCTTTAGAAGATTCTCATACTTAGCTACTTATCATCCTTTCTTGATGTGATCTTGTTAGTGTTTTTCCTTGAGAAAATGTTTTTGTGGAAGTATCCATTGTTTATATCGTTATCTTTGAGCTATTGAACTCGCGTTTTGCACGAGGGAGTGACAAAGTCTAGTATTTTGAAGTTGTTATATTCTGGTCTATGAGTGACAACAGCTGTGAATTCCGTAGATAAGTCGTAGTGGGACATAAGACCAAACATTTTGGTGAAGAATGAGAAATTAACCAACAACTAATCCGCTGGAGACGACTCGCTGTCACACACAAATTATTGGATGGTTCAAGATTGAATGCCACCGTGTGAATTATGTGATCTTGACCCGACTCCTCTAGAAAAAGGCAATTATCCAGAGCTTTCTTTTCAAATCTCCGCCCGCTTTTTTTGTGTAATATCAATTAGATTAGATAGGGGTCAGAATGATGACAATCTAAAAATCATTTTGAGCCACAAATATCAGCACTTCCCCAATGCCACTTAGAATCCAACCAAACATTGCAGGCAAAAACATACCAATAGGGCCATAGCAAAGGAGAAGAAGTATGCAATACACCTTTTCGGCTAAACCAAATCTCAATTTAATGGGAAGGCAAGAGAATATCTAGAGCGAAAGATCTTGAGCCTTTCGTTTCGTTTCTATGTTTTGACTACTACCTTCCACATTACCGTTCGCCCCACCTGTCACTGCCAAATTCGCTTTATCGGTTCATGAGAGATTATGTCATGTGACTTCACCCACCATAGTTCTCATATGCCATCTCTGCTAATTACTAAGAACATCTGTCTAACGCATCGCCTTCCACGTCATATCACATAACGCATCAGTGGTACATTGATTAGGGTAGAAGCGGTCGCTTCTTAGCATTCTATCTCCACTAGAAACAATCAAAGGTCCGTGAAGGAAGTTTGTGGTGGGCATTTTTTTGAAAAAAGAAAAGGACGCAGAAGTGGAACCGAACGAATGGTCTGCAGCAATCCATATCCCTCAACTTGCTCTCTCCTTAAAAAAGCAATTCTCTCTCCTCAACTTGAAAACGACACGTGGAGGCTCCGATATGTTAGGGCGGCACAGAAGCTGACGTGGCGAAAAGTGCAAAGAAAGTCACCTGACCCGGATTCAGTCCCTCTCTCTCATCACACTCATCCCCATGGCCACTTCTTTCTAATCCACAACTCCTGGCTTAACTAGTTTTTCTTCCGCTATTCTAGAGGCCGCAGACATTTCTAGTTTCCGCTCTTTTATTTTTTTTCCCTCATCACGGATTACATCTCTACTCGCCCCTTTCAACCAATCCAATTTATTATATAAAATATTAAAAAGTACCAACGCCATGTTAGGTACGTGGCTAGAATGTAGCGGAACGCACGAGTAGGTGCGAGTGGGAAACAAAAACAAAAACAAAAAAGCGGAGAGAGAGGCATAGACAAAACAATCCTAAGGTCAGGTTCGACGTGAGCCACAAGATTCCATTGAATTCTCGAGCTTGCTTTTTATTATTATTTTCAAAAAAATCCATTGCTATCTGACGTGGCATCCTCTCCCTTCTCCTCTCTTTTCTCTTTTCTTTCTGTTTTTATTACCATTAAATACATGCTCCCTTTCTTCTCCAACCCTTCCCTCTCTTTTTCTCTCTCTACTGATCTTCTCTGCTCGGCTCATCACTTTCACTTCATCTTCTGCTCAGTCATATGTGTGTCTTCTGCTGGTTTCCCTTAGGCCTGGAGTTGGATGATTCCCTAGTTTGCTGTGCAGAAAAAGAAAATCGAAACTATGATGAGTGTTTCATTTGGTACAAAAACTTAAGACCTACCCTTGACTGTTGAACTAGTCCGGACGGTTCTTGTTGACAGAATAAGGAGATTCAATTCCAGAGATTAATTAATTTTGCGGAGGCCTTGTATGGTGGCAAGGTTGATTGCTTCTGCAGCTATGATTGTTCAGGTAATTTTTAATTTTCCTATATGTTACTTTCATTTCTTATCGTAGGCTTGATCATGTTACAAAATTACTGCCTTTATGGGATCGTTGCTGTTCTTGTACTTTTTCTGTTTATCTAATTGATTACTTTTACATGTAAGTTTTGACCGCGATTTGGTACTGATGTTCTTTTGATGTGGTAAATATAATACAAGGAGGAGTGGTATTGAAAAAGAGAGATTCTTTTGACCTTAACAACTTGTACAAATTAATTATGCTTTCCTATTGATTTTTTCCAGAGCGCTAAGCCAGACTGACCTACATCTTAGTTCAATTAGTTAAACAGAGAAACTTTGTAATATGTAAGGAATCATGGTCATCTTCCTAATCTTAACTTTTGCAATCTAGGATCAGTGTGGAGGGACTTTATCAAATGTGTCCCATCCAGCGAGTGATGTAATTTCGTTGAAGCCTACCCTAAGGTCTATAACTTCTTCCCAATCAGAAGAGCCTATTCCTTGCCGGAATGACTACACTCCCAAGGTATTCTTCTTGACATGTTTAAATTTCTCTCTCTCTCTCTTGTCCTAAACATTTGGTATTTGTTTGAACGTGTTGACTGATACCCCTTCGTCTTAAAAGTTTTTCTCTTGGTTTTTGATATCAATTACAAGGTGAGAAAGCCCTACACCATTACTAAACAGAGGGAACGATGGACAGAGGAGGAGCATAAGAAGTTCCTTGAAGCTTTAAAGCTTTATGGTCGTGCTTGGAGACGGATTGAAGGTATTAGCGTCGAGAATTTTAATGCTTCATGCGTTCTCTCCCAAGGGATAAGTTTTATTCAGTCTCTCTTTTAACAGAGCATGTAGGTACCAAGACAGCAGTTCAAATCAGAAGCCATGCTCAGAAATTCTTCTCTAAGGTTTACTGCTCTTATTCCAGTTCCAATTTTCTGCCATAATATCTATATGCCTCTTTTAAAGTAAGTTCAATCTTGAGCGAGCCTAAGGCCTGTTCAATGTCCTTAGCTGGGTTCAGGTTTTGATGTAGCTCTTACTCATTTTTCCTGTTCGAGTT
This sequence comes from Erythroxylum reticulatum, assembly GCA_025504915.1. Classification (NCBI taxonomy): domain Eukaryota; kingdom Viridiplantae; phylum Streptophyta; class Magnoliopsida; order Malpighiales; family Erythroxylaceae; genus Erythroxylum; species Erythroxylum reticulatum. The sequence continues at coordinate 3,749,905 of JANSVA010000007.1, forward strand.
AGGTTGTGCGTGATTCAAGTGGCAACGACACAAGCTCAGTGGAACCCATTGAGATTCCTCCTCCTCGACCAAAACGAAAACCTATGCATCCATATCCCAGAAAAGTGATGCAGCCACTTAATAAAATTCCTTTAGCTTTGGAAAAGCCACTGAGGTCTTCATCCCTTGATTTGTCCATCTCAGAGCAAGAAAACCAATCTCCAACTTCTGTCTTATCTGTAGTTGTCCCTAATGCTATTGGTTCTGTTGATTCAAATTCACCAAGTCGGAGCTCATCACCAGTTTCATCCACTTCCGGTGCTAGTGCAGCTGACTTTACACCATCTGAACCCAGTTTGTCAGCCGAAGATGACCGATGCCATTTGCCAGCGCCTCAAGTTCCTCACAATCAGTGTCCAAAGGTAGTACTTGCCCTGTATTTGATGTTCATATTCGTATGGATTAACAATTAGTTTACATGTTTGATAATTATGTTCAAATTTCCTTGCAGGTTGGGTTACTTGAACTTTGCCCCAACGAAAATGTTATTTCTGAAGAATGTATCTATGAGGAAACATCTAAAAGAACTCTTAAGCTCTTTGGAACAACTGTGTTGGTCACTGAATGTCATAGACCATCTTCTCCAGCAATTGGAACTTCAAAATTATCACCTTGGGATCTGACCGAACCGAAACCAGATCTAACATTGGCATGTACTTTCAAGGCCACAGAACTAAAATCTGGTAGTCAGTTGCCTCAACATCAAACAGCCTTTCACAGCATGGATTTCCAAACTGAGAAGTCTAGTACCTTAGAGACTGATTCCCTCACCAACATGCCATGGTGGCACTTTTGTAGAGGCATGTCATTTGCTTTCACACCATTTCCAAAGCAGGAGCACTCTAAAGCAAATTTAGATTCTAATGATGGAGTGGAAGATAAAGAAATCCACATAGAGGGATCATGGACGGGGTCTAATTTTGGATCGAGTAATGGCGATGAAAATGCCGATAAAAATTACAGCCATAGTCGGTGGGTGTCATGCGAGGGAAGGCAGTTGCACTGGTCATCTGGACTCAAAGCAAGTGAGAGTTCAGTCTCAACAAGATTAAGAGCAAGCCCAGAAATGTCTACGAAGGGTTTTGTGCCATACAAAAAGCGTATGGCAGAAAGGGATACACTGCCTTCATTACTGACAGGTGAAGGAAGGAAAGAGCAAAGGATCCGCCTTTCTTTGTAGTGTGCCTTACTGTACATTCCTTAGTTACATTTCTGGAATAGGGAGAGTAGGCAGTTGAGTTACCAATTCTAAAGAGGAGAGTTTGGCCACTCGGTTCTTGAATGCCTCCAACTCCAACATGAGAAAAAGACGGTGCTGAAAAGTATCTGCTGCCATCCTTGCATGCTTACCTAGTTACCTTGGTTGTTCACCTTTTAACGCTTGTCCTTGTAACACGCTCCAGGTTCTGTAGTTTCCTTTCGGTGCTTTCCATTATTTTATATTCTTTGGCATATTATAACTGTGAATTTCTAGTTCCCGATCATAGTCTCATCGTGTGAAAGTACAGTTTCTTGTACATGTTGAATTACATCTTAACCTATTTTTGGAAGTAGGAATGGTGAATGCACATAAATCATGTGTGTCATTATCTGTTTGAATTTTATTGCAAATGATCGTCAAGTCGATGCTGGTAGTCTATTGCAGGTTGATTGTTTTAAATGAGATTAAGCTGTTAATCAATGTTTTAGAAAAGCGATTTTGAAATGAAATTGATCATTAGTTGGGATTTAGGAGGTGTTTGGTTAATTGGAATAGGAAGAATGAAGAATAGATCAGGAAAGAAAAAAGATGTTTTGTAATATATAATAATTAGATAAATAGTATTTTTATATTCTTTTTGTGATAGTACTCTAATTTTAATAATTTATAATAATTAATGTATTTATTTTTAATAATAAAAATTGGTAAGATAAATCAAATTGATAATTTGAATGGTTCTAAAATTGTTACATTTTAACCAATTGAATTAGTTAAAATTCTTAATCATTGTATTCAAGTAATAACCTTTACAATTTAAAATTTTCTGTAAATTAATGACAGTTACGTTAAAAGTTTCTCACTTGTTAAATTTGTTTTCTATGGATGTCAACTTGACAATTAAATATTAAAATTTAAAATTTATTTATAGTAAAGAGTAAGTTTCATGGAATATAAAATAATTTTTGGGAATGTATAAAAGATAGTAAAATTTGTATGTCAATAAAAATGTTTTATAATTTATATTAAACAGTATTTTCATAATTTTTAAAAAGTTAAAGAATAAATACGAATCCTTCAGCATTAAAATCTCTTAGTTAATACATTATTTATAAAACGATGAAGTAAAATAAAATATTTAGATAATTAAATATATTTTAATTACTTTTGCTAAATTTTGAAATTTGAATCATTTTAATACTGTTTTTTAAGGTTCGTGTTTACCTATAATTTGATAAAAAGTACTGTATGAGAGCTAAAAGAGAAATATAATGAAAAGGTGTCCATTTCATAACTTACCAACGTGCATTGGGAAGTACAGCTTCACCGGTATCACTATAAATGTGGCAATTGAGTTACATCGACGGACATGAAGGGAGGACGACTAGCTTGATTACTATATGAGAGCATGTTTCCAGAGTCAAGCACACGAGAAAATTGAAGTCATCTATAAGGGGCGCTTAGATTTCACATGCGTTGTTGCAAGTTTGTGTCTTTTTCTTCGGTTTAGCCTTTCAACGACAACCAATGAACTTAGATATGTTAATATACAAGAGCTCTACTAGAATTTGAAATCATCTGGAAACTTGTAAAGGAGAAGACTTTTCACATCCTCTCCCACTATTTAATCCTCGCTTAAGCTTAAGGCTATGCATAACCAAAGGTTATAGATAGAAATGAGCTGACTAAAATACTAGAAGAGATCAACAAAAAGTAGAATAGATTAACGTCCTCGTCTAATATATGGTACAACAATGCATACTCTCCTATGTTTTGCACTGCATTATTGTTTGCAATGCAGCCATTACTACTACGTATTCATTCCAACTCATCAGGGAAAAAATCACAATCATACCCAAAGAAAACATCGGTATCATCTACATCGTTGGACAAGGTGATGGTACACTTTTTAAGACTCGAATTGCTTACCTTCAAAGGTCTGTCCGAAGTTCCAGTCCCTAGGAGCAACATTATAGGAAGTAATGGTGACCCCATCACCATTTGTAATCTCAAATGACAGAGGTTGATTTTTCAAATCAGCATTAATATGCCAGTTCTGGCCCCAATTTCTACCCAATGGAAGCCAACCAGTTTTTGAACCCTTGATTTTCACTGCAGCTACATCTCCAGCACCAGCAACATTGCTGATAAGTACTGAGATGAAGATATTATAACCAGAGACGGTAAATCGTATGCCTCCTTCTTTTCTGCACTTGATTCTGCTCAAGAAGAAAGGAAAAAAAAGGGTAATTTAACAAATAAGTATCGAACACAGACAAATTAGAATATACATCCCATTGTCAATCACATAAACTCTTACATGTACAACTTACACAGGAAGGAAAGTTGCCACACCCACGAGAGTGCAGGAAACAGAAAACAAGCATTCAACTGTTACACATACACAAACATACTTGACTCGGGTACCAAGACATATACACTAGCCCACAAACCTTTTTTCTTTGGTAACGCACTAACAGACAAACTTGGATACTCTCAAGTTCATTTACAATTAGTACATTCGAAAATCACTCTTAATTTCTAGTGCTCCAAGATTAAAGGAAACACATAAAAAATCCCACGAAGGTTTGAAGCAAGGTTATGTAAGAAGAGACCCACCAGATGTTTCAGTCTTCGACATGAAATATTACCATGAATGATATATTCATTTCCACAATAGCACCATAAATCAAAAAGAAGCAGCTCTGTTTTTGTTACCTCCGGTATTGAATGGGCATGTTACCGGCCTTCCAGATAGCTATCTTTTCGAAAGCCTCAATGGGCAATACGAAGTGGTTGTTAGGAGGGTTACAGTGGCCACCGCCGTCAGCCGGAAAACCATAGTTGGGAGCACAGAAATTGGTAACAGTGACAATAATAGAAGTGCCCGGAATGCACCAGCGCAAGTCGTCAACACACCGGACTTGGAAGCAAGCGCCGCAGATCTGACCACGCTCGAAAAGGGACTCGCTCAGCCCCGCCGTAGCCATCCCATACCCGGCCTTCACCAAGTCCCCGTAACCGCATGCTCCTCCCACCGAATCACGAGGATCGGAGGCTGCGTAGTAGGTGGCGCGTGCGGATCGCCACTCGGAGGAGAAGAGAGGAGACGAAGAGGAAGAGGAAGAGGAGGAGATGGAGGTGGGCGTGTGGGAGATAGTAGCAGTGGAAAATAAAAGGAGTGATAGTGTTAGAGTGTGAATGGGATTTATACTTGGTGGTTTAGGAGTAGAAACTGGCATTTTCTTCACTACCAATGATCAGAGCAAGTGACCGTATG